>JAVJIF010012447.1:0-123961 GCA_038442645.1 Agave tequilana
TTTTAGTAATAATGAGATATCAAATTAAACAACATTAGTTATATAGTTATATCAAGCATATGAAGAATTAGCAATAGTAAATTGAGCAACTAATTTTTTCAATTTATAGTGACCAACTAGATGCAAATACTTACCCAATAAAAAGGGCGGACGTTAGTGGTTTTGACATCCAAATTTATTGTGATCCAATTGTTTGCAATTACTACATCTATTTTGTTTGTGACCTTCACGACTTTCATCTATAGTACTTCGTATACGAACAGAAGATGGACGACCTGTAGGCCTCTTATATTCAGGAGGTAAGATAAGAGGCCATTTATATGGTTGTCAAATCCGGAATGGAGATGAAACAATGGAGCATAAGCCTTATGTAGTTATCTATAGGATACCATTGTGAACACAAAGAGTAATTATTTATATTAGCACCTCTATCACTAGTATTAGCACATGTTGCAATAACATGTGCACAAGGTAATCTTTGTGAGCTGAGATAATTTACAAGAACAAGTGCACCCGTCTTACGTGATGTTAACATTGCATATATATCCTTCCCTATTTGACACTCCCCACTAAGTCAAAACTGAATCTTTGTATCGAACGAGTTCGAGCAACATTGAATCGATATCCCAATGTCTTTGCCTTTCTCAACGGGTATGAAAGAAAGTCACTAGCCAGAAAAATATCCTGGCAATAAGTGCTTGTATTGATAATGCTCAAGTTTCTTTCAACACACTGTTGAAACTTTCTAAGCAATTTATAGTCTTGATCGTGAACCGTCTACTTTCATCTTTTGATAATGCCCATTGATATCCTTGTTTATGCAAACTATTCTTAATCCAATTATGTATTGCTTCAAAGGCTTGTTTTAGTTCTTTCTTTTTACCTTGTAAATTAGTTGATCTGATGCACAACCCGCTTTCCATAACAAACTATGCAAGTGAACATATATAAAAGTTTTTGGAAGTTGGCTTAAATGTGCCAAGAAAATAACGATGATGATGCGGCGAAGGTTAACCATTTACAAGTGCCTTTGATAACCCTTTCATCCAATCAGAGATAAAAGTGATTCTCCTGTTATTATGCATACCCGGTATAAGATTATAAATACACCATTAGAACCACCACCAAGAATCTTCTAATTCACTTTCTATAATTGTAAAGGTCATTGGATAGAGTCCACTATCAACATCTACTCCGGTGGCAATGAGTAAACATGATTTTTCATACGAATGTGTACCATCAATACTAAGATGGGTGATAGTAAGAAAAGCCCTCAATTGATGGTCCAAAAGCCCAAAATTCATGACAAAATCGAACCATGTGTATGAATAAGGATCAACTCTGTAAAAAGCTACAATGCGGTGTTGCTTTTTTAAATTACATCAAGATGTTAAGGTAGAGCCTCATATAATAATTTTTAATCTCCAAATATATTTGATAATCCCTTGGTTCTAATATGTCAGGCCTTGTTGTATGTTATTGTGATGTGGAACTTTTTATAAATTAGTTCAATGATTACTGGGTATCAAATCAAGATTGCTCCTCATCATAGATATAATGACATTGCACGCAAATAATGCTGTTGCCTGACGATGATTGGACTGAAGTATCAGCATGTGACATGTATGCTCTCATATAAAACTTTTATTTTGAAGAATCCACTTGAATTTTTGGTACTAAGGTACGAAGTCTCTACGAGCACTTCTTTCCATCACCGTTATCATCGGCACCACAAACTGCTGTGTAGCAAGTCATATTCATTTTGATAGGCTTGAATGACACTAAACGAATGATGGACCATTCATTAATTATTTTTAGCAGTTTTATATTTAATTCAAATATGTCGCCAACTTTCAAATCATCAGTAGCAGTAGGCAGGCAGATCTATTGTGTTCAACTGTGATATTCTCCACAACAGTCATATCAACCCAGTTTTCGTCTTGAAACTCATAAGGGATATGAATCTTCGAGCTCAACATACTCATTATTGGCATAACACTATCAACTATTCTGTCAAAACCGAGTACTCCCAAGTGCACCATGTGAAGTAAAGAAGTAAAAAGCAAAAAGTCGTGTGTGGTGACTGGTTTTAAATGTACCGTGTAGCTTAGGGCTAACGGGTCATGTCCATGAGGAGGAATGCGATGTAAGCGTTTCAATACTTTGTTAAAAACAAGTTATGTTTCTCTGTTTTGAAAATAAAAGAAAGAATGAAAATAATGTGGTTTGATTTGAAGAGTGGTTTTGAGATTTGAAAATGGAAATAAAAGAAAGTTTTAAAGAGATTAGGATTTGACGAATCAGTGGGGAACCCAAAGAAAGAAAATTGATTTTTTAAGAGAAAATCTAGGCTCACTAATCTACTAACTCCACTATGTACTTACCTTTTGAAAGATTCGTGTTTCAATTGGATCATTGGCAATAGATTAGCCTTGAGCGAATAAAGCGAGACTTTGAATTGCAAGAGTCGAATCCTTCTTGTTGTCACTTCAATTACAGATTAAAACTCTCATTCTCTCTCTTTTTGGACAAAGCTAGAACAAAAAGAAACAAAAACAGAAATGAAGATTACAATTCAATAACTAACTGACAATAAGATCCTAACCTTAATTAAAATAAAAACCTAAGCCTAGTTCTCTTTTCTGCGTGTTCTGCCTCTGCTCTGGTGTTGTATTTATAGGAGAAGAGGAGTGGTAAAAGGTGTGGAGGATGAGGAGGAAATCCCTGACCCAATGGCCAGGGATTTCCCATCGAAACACGACTCTTAGTCATTGGATCAACATTTTGTGTGCGAGATCCCCCCTATTCAGTTGTCTTCAGTTTTTCTGATAAGATTGCTCTAGATCTATTGGATCTTCAGAATATCCTCGTTAATCTTGAGTTAGAGAATCCGAATTATTTAGATGTATTGGGCTTTTTCTTCTCTTTATTAATTATAACATGCACACCATTAAACAATAAAATAATTAAATAGTAAAGTTTAAATAAAAATAAGTATGAAAATATGACAAAAATATGCAATATATTTGAATAATCATACCTCCACACTTATATTTTGCTCGTCCTCGAGCAAAAATTAAATATTAAGAGATTATTAAGCCTCTTTCGCAGGTCACGCGATTGCACTGAGCATGTACATCAAGCTTTTAAACCTCTAAGTTTCTCCTAGAAGAGGAGTTATACTCTCCTGAGGGTTTCAGTGGATTACACCCATAAAATCCTAGTAAAATAGAAAAATGTTTGTGTTTTTGAAAATTTCTTTTTAAAAGAGAGAAGAATGTTTGAAAAACTTTTGCAAAAAACTTAAATGTTATATAAGTCACAAGTTCACCACATTATTCATTCCTACACTTAGTCTCGATGTAAAAATTTGTAATTATTGAAGGTAAGAATTCAAACTGTATTTCTCACTTAATCTATTATTTTATCTAAATCATACGCACCTTTTTTCGGTGATGTTATCAATAACTTGGGTTAAACAGACCCATTGTCGACTCATTTTTCGGCACCAATTCTAAAAATGGTTTAAGACATTGACCATTAATCTTGAATTCATTATTGTTCTTAGGGTCATAAATCTCTACTGCACTGTATGAAAATACGGTTCTCACAATAAATGACCCTGTCCATCTAGATTTCAATTTTTCTGAAAAAGATGAAGCCTAGAGTTTTAGAGTAAGACTTTTTATCCGGGAATAAAAGTTTCCTTATGATAAATTTATCATGAAAGACCTTAACCTTACTTTTGGTTATCTTAGCATTTTCATGAGCTTCATTTATCAATTTTTCAAGTTCAAAAATTTACAGTTTTTGAAGTTCATCAGCCTTGTCTAGATCAAAATTCAACTGCTTAATTGCCCATAAGATGCGGTGCTCAAGTTCAACAAGCAAGTGGCGGGCATTTTCAAAGACTAACCTATAAGAAGATATACCTAAGATCATTTTGAAAGTGGTCCTGTAGGCTAATAAGCATCTACCAGTTTGGTGGACCAATCTTTCCGGTTTTGACTCATAATCTTCTCCAAGATAAATTTAATTTATCTATTTGAGATCCTGCCTGCTCACAGATTTAAGGGTGATAAGGTGTGGACAATTTGTATGTGATGGCATATTTTCGCATAAGAGCTTCAAAAGATCGATTGCAGAAATGCATGATATTATCACTGATTATAGCATGAAGAGTTCCGAAGCGAGAGAAAATATTCTATTTCAAGAACTGGACAACAACCTTGTTGTCATTCATTTTACACAGAATGACTTCTACCCATTTAGACACATAGTCCATAGCAACCAAGATGTATTGGTTCTCAAATGAATTAGAAAAGAGACCCATAAAATCAATGCCCTAAACATTGAAAAATTCTATTTTTAGAATTGGGTTTAGAGGCATCATGTTCCATTTCAAGATCCTACCTATCATTGGACATCTTGGACAAGTCTGGAAAACTCAAGGTATCTTTGAACAAAGTTTGCTAATAGAACCCACTCTGTAACACTTTTTTTAGTGATTTGCGGGGATCAAAGTGTCTACCACATGCAAGTTCGTGATAGAAGAAAGAACACTCTTAACTTCCTCATTAGGGATACACCTCCTAATGATTTGGTTGGAGCAATACTTAAAAATATATGGTTCCTCCCAAAAGAAATACTAGACTTGAGATAAGAACCGGTATACATCTTTTGTCCAATGAGATGGTGTTTGATTTGTGACTAAGTAGTTGACTATGTCAGCAAATCACGATTCTCTAAAGTTAAAGAGTTATTCATTGAGAAAATTGTCATTGATTGACAATTTATAGCAAGGAGCATCGGGGATTCTCGAAAGAAGGTCGACGACAACGTTTTTTATGCCTTTTTTGTCTCGAATCTCGAGATCAAATTCTTAAAGAAGAAGGATTCAACGAATGATTCAGACTTTGGCATCCTTTTAAGCATTAAGTACCTAAGCGCAAAATGATTGGTGAAAATGGTAGTTTTTGATTCAAGTAGGTATGGTCAAAATTTCTCTAAGGCAAACATCACAGCCAAGAATTCCTTCTTAGTTGCAGTGTAAATCAATTTAGCATCATTGAGAGTCTTACTCGAGTAATAAATTGCATGCTACTTGTTATCAATGCGTTGTCCTAAGACAATGCCAATAACAAAATCAGAAGTATCACACATGATCTCAAACGACTTTGACCAATCTGGATCAGAAATGATTGGCGCAGAGATAAGTCTTGCTTAAGCTTCTCTCAAGTAATAAGACAACCGTTATCAAAAGTGAAAGGCACATTCTTAGCTAATAGGTTAGTTAAGGGTCTAGCAATCTTGCTAAAGTCCTTAATACACCTACGACAGAATTTGGTGTGTTCTAAGAAAGATCGGATATCTTCCATATACTTAGGTTTTGAAAGACAAGCTATGACATCTATCTTAGCTTTATCCACCTCAATCTCTTTCCTAAAAATTTCATGTCTCAAAATAATTTCATATTTTATCATGAAGTGGCATTTCTCCCAATTGAGTGTCAAGCTCTTTTCAGCACATCACTGGAGAACAAGTTCAAGTGGTGAAGACACTGATCTAAAGAATCTCCATAGATGGAGAAATCATTCATGAAAATTTCAAGAAAATATTCTACTATATCAGAGAATAGACTTAACATGCAACGTTGAAACATTGCAGGCGCAATACAAAAGCCAAAAGGCATCGACGGTAAGCAAAGTTCCCGAATAGACAGGTAAACATGGTCTTTTTCTGGTCTTCCGGAGCTATAGGAATCTGATTGTACCCCGAGTAACCGTTCAAAAAACAGTAATACTCATGGCCAGCTAGTCATTCAAACATTTGATCGATGAAGGGAAGAGGGAAGTGGTCCTTATATGTGACAGCATTCAACTTTTGACAGTCAATGCAAACCCGAATCTTGGTAGGGAGTCGTGTTTGGACTAACTTTTTGTTCTCATTCTCTGACAGGGTGAAATCGGACTTCTTTGGAACTGCCTGAACTGGGCTGACCTATTGGCTATCAGATATGAGATAAATTATCCTATTATCTAAGAGTTTACATTTCAACACAAACATCCTCTTGTATTATAGGGTTTAACCTACACTGTAGGTCCCTTTTGGGTATCGCCTCTTCATTTAAATGAATGTGATGTTGAACTATAGTTGGACTCAATCCCTTGACATCGGTCATGGTCCAACCAATGACTTTCAATATTTCCTAAGAATAGACATAAGGCTTTTTTCTTACCCTACAATCAGAAGGGACGCGATAATGACTGAAAGAGACTCTTGTCCGCATAGGCAGACATATTTGAGATGTTTGGGCAATGCTTTCAGTTCTAGAGGAGGGGATGACTCAATGGAAGGAGGATTCAAATTTGTAGGCTCAGGATTCAGTGAAATCGGATTTGATGCCCAATTCACAGTAGAATCAAAGATCTGATCAAGGTTGAAATCTTCAGATTTCAACTCGAATTCACACTCAGTTTCTAGCTCGATTTTATCACTGTGCTTACTTGTTAAGTTCTCAATAAAGTTCACCTCAAAGGTTTGATCGTCCAAATCTCGGGTTGTTTTCTTAACTTGAAGATATTGACTTCTTTAGTCATATCTCCAAAGGTTAATCTCATGGATTCATTCTTACAGTTGATGATTGCATTGGCAGTTGTAAGGAAACGGATGCCCTAAGATGACTAGAGTTTGAGACCTAAAATTTGACACTGGTTGAGTTTCAAGCATGATGAAGTCAACGAGGTTAATAAACTCTCAAACCCGGATAAGGACATCAGTAATTTTTCGCTTGGAAACTTTCACTGACCGGTCAAGCAATAGGATGGTAACACGGGTTAGACTAAGCACGCTCAACCCAAGTTGTAGGTATACTGAGAAAGAGATCAAGTTTATACTTGCTCCCAAATCAAGAAGTGCATGACTGATTTCAGTCTATCATATTGTGCAAGCAATGGTAGGACAACCTAGGTCCTTATACTTGACAGAGATCAGGCCAGACAATAGCTTACTAATGTTAGTGGTTAGGAAGACTTTCTTAGACACATTTATCTTTCTCCTCTTGGTGCACATATCCTTAAAAAATTTAACATAGGATGAGACTTGTTGAATTTCATCAAGAAGGGGCACATTAATCTTTACTTGATTGAGCATCTCAAGTATCTTTTTCATTTGTGCAACTTGTTTGTTATTGTTCTTAAACCTATTTGGGAATAAGACTATAGGCTTGTGCACATGTTCGGCTGACTTGTCTTTTTCAGACTTGTCAGAAGTGGAGAAAGTGAGACTAGAAGAAGTGGATGATTGTGTTGGATTGGGCTGGATGGGATGATGGTATTAACACATGGTTGTCAACTTATTTTCCTGACCTAAGAGTATGAACAACATTACACTGATTTTTCTGCGAATCTTAAGCCACATGAGCTTGATTAGAGTTTCTAGGGTTTGTCAATGGCTGACTAGGTAAAGCCCCCTTGAGACTTTCACTTAGAGAGCTAGCTAACTGATTCATCTGAAACTCTAACCTAGTTTCCATTCTCTTTCCAAATCGGTTAATGTTTTTTTAGCTAGAGGTTTTGGAATGAAGAGTATGGAACTTGGATAGGAATATTTTGATTAAAATTGGGAGCTTGGAAGTGGTTGGAAAAATTTGACCTTGGATGGTTATGGTTATCTTGGCTCCATGAGAAATTTGGGTAATTTCTCCAGTCGGGATTGTATGTTTGTGAGTAGGGATTCTTGTGGGGCCTTGAGAAGGCTACATTCATGTGCTCGGGCAATATTTGCTGAGCAAGAAAAATATTGCTCGACAGTAAGTACAGCCCGAAGTTGGACTTAGGATGTGCTGACATGGTCCTTGGAGCCGGCTCTTTAGCTTCTAGGTCTTTTAGTCTTCTTATTAGGCTAACAATTTTAGTCTCGACAGCGATTGATGACTCTATGGAATGGAGACTTCTTTTTGAAGAGATGGGGTTCATATTCATAGATTTTTCTAGAGTAGTTCCCACTGAATGGCTTTCTCTGCTAAATCCTCGAACAATTTTCACCCTTGGTTTTCATCTTTTTATAAAAATCTCCCTTGGAACATGATTTCTAGGAGAGTTTTTGCTTAATAGTCTAGCCCATCTTAAAGAATTTGACATTGTCGCCATTTCTCTATTCCGTGATGAGGGCATTAGTCAAGAAGATCTTTGAATCGTTTAAAGTGCCTCCAAAAAGTTTACCCGAGTCTTGCATAAATTGCATGATGTTCTTTCTGATAAGGGAGTTTTATGGATAGGGTAGAATTTTTTTAAGAAAACCTTAATGAAATCATATCACAATGTGACAGAGTCTACCTCTAAACTGTAGAGCCATTTCTTAGTTAGATCCTTAAGAAAAATGGAATGAAACGCAATCTAATAACATCGTCTCCTATCTGGGGTATTCTCATCACGAGAAATACTTCCTCAAAATTTTTTTTATGAAGATTACACATACGCGAACTCTAGATGATTGAGAGAAAACCTGCATAGAAAAGTAAAAGTTTAGAGATTGATAATAGATAATGCAAGATTCCTCAATAATACCACTATAACAAGTGGCTATGCAGGTCGTGATCCACAAGGAGGGACTGGGATAGAAGTTTTAAGTAAGCCTTTTAAGTTACTAGATCAGTTAAAACGTTTCTTTTTTAAAAGAAAAGAAAATAAATTTGAGTTAGGTAAGAAAGAAACTGGAAAAAGAAGAAGAAGAGATGATTTTTTTTTTTAAAATCGTTTTAAATTATAAGGAAGAAATGAAAAAGAGAAGGAAAGTGATGTTTTTAACTTAAGGAATTAAAAGAAAGAAAAACTAAAATTTACTTACCTCTTCGACGCTTGCTTATCTTGGATCCATTGCAACGACTTACCTTACCTTGAAGGGATCACAACATGGCATATAGGATCTTTCCTACTTCAAATCGGTTTAAATAAATAAAAATTGAAGCAGAAAGAAATACTAAACTATTACACGCTTTGAAATAGATATCCATCACAATAAGTCATAAGTGATACTTGAAGAGCAAAGCAGATTCGAGGCTATAGGATTCACTTAGATTACAAGCCACCTCAGAGGAAAGTAAAGCAAAAACAACAACAAGAAGAAAAACAAGCTTTTGATTAAAACAAAAAACAATGAAAGAAAAGAAAAAGTTTACATCAGTGTCACTCTCAATACAAACCTTCCTCTCCTTCTCCCATAAATCTCTTCTCTAGTTAAGTTATAAAGAAAAATAAAAAATTACATAAAAAAACAAAAACCTAAGTTAAACCTAAAAAAAGCCTAATTCTAACTTCCTGCTGGAGTGATACCCTTTTGCCTTCGATTTGTGCAGGTATTTATAGAAGAAATAGAGAGACAAGGAGCAGACGAAGATTGCGGGAGCTAATTCTCCCTCGGATTGAACCATAGAGCCACAAAACGCGGCTTTGGCCGCATTTCCAAGGCCAGGATCTGGCCTGGTAGCGAGATCCAAGGGCTCATGTACTTTCTCATTTGGATATCTCACTTTATCCACTTGATTTTTTTAGTTTGCTCTCTGGATTTAGTGAATCTGTTGATCTTTAAGATAACCAAATGGATTTATAAAATCTGAATTTAATCAGTTTTCATTTGCTGTTATCTTCTCTGCTTTGCTCTGATCTTCAGTTTATCTTCTGAATATTTGCCTCAATCCTTGATTTGATTTAATTTTGAATTTAATTGGGCTCATGTGCTCATTTTCACTCCTTCTCTATTAAACAAGGCCTGCATATTATTTAAATAAAAATAATATTAAAAACAGAGTTTATTATATATAAATATGAGTGTGACAATAAATACGCAATATCAGTGACTGATCACACCTCTACACTTATTTTTTTTTTCTCGTCTTAGCAAAACAAATAAAAAGCAAAATAGAGATAACCTAGTCTAACTTACTTTCGTAGGAATCACAGTTGCATATAGCACATGCAATAAACCTTAAACATCTAAGTTACCCATAGAGGACGAGTTCTGTCTCGTAAGGGTTTTCAGTAAATTATACCTACAAAATCCATAAAGAAAGAGAAACAAAGTGTTAATATTTTGAAAACGCATTTTATAAAGGAAAACATATTTGAAGTACTCTTTACAAAAATTCAAGTAATTTATAAGTTATAGGAAAATGAAACATTTCATTCCTAAACTTAGTCTCTATTCAAAAATTTGTCATCAATCAACTAAGGAGTTAAGATATATTTCTCATCTAATTTATTATTTTAACCTAAGTCATATGCACATTCGTGACCGTGAATATTTGACTCGGGATTCTTCAACTCTAACTCTTATACCTTATTTTTACATATTTTTGGTCATAATATCCATTAGTTCTATTATGCTTTCTAATCTGCCTATGTAACGAGTATTTAGTTGGTGACTCCCAAACGGACGGTCTTAGGCCACCGGGTGAGAAAACACCCTAAGAACTTAAGGACTCGAGTAAACAAGGCCACAAAACTAAGGGTTTTTATTAATTATATGGATCACTTTTAGGCGTGAATACTTATACTTTATTAGGCACAAACACCCAGCTTAATTAGAGGATTTTTAATATATATATTATAAGTCATAAGAATCTTTGTTATAGAACCCTAAGCGTGTGTAGTGTATAAAATATGTATATTTTATCAAGGTAAAAAATCAAGACTAAATTATTTTTTCAATTTTTCTTCCTAACCCTAGAAATCAAACAATCTACTTATTTTGACCAAGAGTAAGAAATCATAATTTTGATTCTCTGATTCCTTAAAATTAACTTAATTCTTACAAAAAATAAGCCATAATACTGTTTCTCTTTTCAATTTTTTTAAAAGCAAAGAAAATATTTTATTTTATATTAAAAGAAAACTTATGTTAGAACCCTCCCCTACACCTATCTCGTGCATTATCTTCAATGTATGAATGAATGTATATGCACATGAAATAGATGAAAGGGAAGGAAGAATGTTACCTCAAGGTGGTTGTTTCAGTAGTGGTCAGATTGGGCCACCAATCTAAATAATGTGAATTTTCAATGAGCCCCCCTTTTATGTTCTCTTTTCTATTTACATATTTACAGCTCCTAAACTGAATAGGATCACGCGAGACTCTAACAGTATAATTGAAAAATACACCTAGTAGGGGATGAATAGGTGTAGTGTTAATCTAATGACAAATAATTCGGAATTAAAAACTTTTACACTAACACACAATGTATAACCAATAGTGAGTCCGAATTTCCCGTGAAGGGCTCTGAAACTTCTCCTCACGATTCTTATAAATTATGAGTTGAGGTGCTTCAATAACTCTCTTGGTTTAATACTAGTGTGAGCACACAAACAACATCTAGCATGTATGGATATGATCAATAATAATAATGCAAGATATAAAGAGAGTTGAGAGTTGAGAGATAGAGAGATCACAAACATAAGAATATGTTTCGAGGTTTGAGCCACTACTCTATATCCCAACCTTCATACAGAAGGATTTTCACTATGTCCACCAAGGAACTTCGACAAAGGGGCCTCCACTGAGAAAGTACAACAATACAAATAAGGAGTATACAACTCTAACTCTCTCACATCTCTACACAAGAGGGCAGCCACAAAGACAAGCACAAAGTAAAGAAAAAGATTATAACTTGGTAATCCCAAAGATTACAGATACAACTTAGTGATCTCAAAAGTTCACAAATAAAATACCTCTCGCAATACAAGATCCTAGAGGACAAATTTTGAAAGAATAGCTCAAGTATGTGAGTAAAACAAAGTTTTTGGAAAAGAAACACAAAGTGAAACACTTGGAAAAACTTTAGAAATGATATAGAAATTTAGAACAAGAAACTAGAATCCCAAAACTTATTTTCTTTCGATTTTCTAAGACTTTGAAACAAAATAAAGATATTGATTTTGAAGCTCGAAAACTTGTTCTAAAAACTCTGTAAAAGATGGGAAATATTGCTCTCAAAACCCTTGTGAAAAACTAGCTAAGAAAACCCATATATATATATGTGTGTGGGTTCAAAAAACTAGTCGTTGGGGCTTCGAACTGGCCAAACTTGCCTGTCGGTCGACCGCCCGATCGACCGGCCAACGGTCAGATTTTTTGACCGTTAAGGTTGTCAGTCGACCGTCCAGTCGACTGCCCCCAAGGCACAGAGAGTTTTAACTCTCGATCGATCGACAGCTCGGTCGACCGACCCCCAATAGAAAGTTAGATTAAGCGAGTCGGTCGACCGATCCTTACTATGGTCAACCGGTCAGTCGACCGAGCCAAGGCTCTGGGCATGTGCATATTTCTGTGCATGTCGATCGACCGCCCAGTCGACCAATCGGTCGACCGCAAGTAGCCCATACCCAAATTTCAGGGTTTAAAATCCAACTTATTAAATTCAATTAAGTCTCAATAAATAGCAATAAAATCCACAGAATTAAGTTCATATAAATAAATTGAAGTCCAAATATATATTACAAACATGTGAACTATATTTTAGGTAAAGAAATTAAAGCTTAAACCAAAAACTGTATTTTTCAAAAACCAAATTTTGAAATGAAAATCCAATTTTTCTCTAAAACTTATATAGACACAAAAACAAGATATTTGAAACACATTTGAAGCATGGTAAGTAGAAACCAATACACATAGTGGATGATATATACTTATTTTTAACAATAAATACCAAAATAAATTTTAATAAAAACAAACTTAAACAGATGAATTAGACACATCAAAATAAGTTTTTCTAAACATATGAAGTATAAATGCATATGGATGAAATCAATACACATATAAACCATATAAACTTCTTTTGAAGAAATCTATTCATGAAAACAAAGAATGTATACTTGATATATTGAAACCAAAAATTATAAACTTGTGTGTGAACTTGAGCAATTCGAAGCTATTCTATCCTTACACAAGATCTAAACAAACCTAGATACAAGTCTTCTTGTAGATCTTCTTCTCCAAGTCGACTCGATCCAAATACGATCCAAAGAGCTTGACTCCATCTCGAGTACTTGATGCTATCTTAAAGCACGAGCTCTTAAATTAACACGTGATAGCTTTGAATCTTGACTTCGAGTCTATTGTAAAAGCTAAACACCAATAATAATATTGACCTATATCTGAAACTTAATAAATATAAGATCATTAGTACATAACTACATGAGTTAATCATCATCAAAACTAGAGTGATGGGCCTTTGGGCCAACAATCTTCCCCTTTTTGATGATGACAAAACTCATGAAATTATATATGCATGGATTAAAGATAAGCTTCATAAAAGCTCCCCCTTAACTCATCCATAGCATAAAACAAACATATAGATATGATATTCAATTAAGCACCGATACCAATAAACTCAGATACCAATAGAATAGATATATGTAATAAGAACTCTAGATATCAAAACCATAAAAACATATGCATATAGATATGTATAGAACATATATATGCATAAACACAAATAAACATGCATATATAAACTAAATCATTCTTCAATTGATAATATATACCAATTGAAAATAAAAATATATATCAATGAAAATACGCCAATTTAAAAAAAATATTTTGATACCAAAAAAATATACCAAATGAAAAACAACATTGATATAAAAAATTATACCAATTGAAAAACAACATGGATTATTTATTTTCAATTCTTTTTTAAAAAATTTTAAACCATTTTGCAATATGGATACCAATTGTAAACAATTGATACCAATATGAAAAATATAAGCATTTTCTAAAATAAAATATTTTCTCAAAAAGAGTGAGAGTAAAATACAAATTGAAAATAAAATCAAGAATTTTTCTTTTCCTTAATAATGTTTAAGCTTGTAAAAGATACCAATTAACATTTATAATTAAATCGAGCTTAGCATAAAACAATTTGTGCTATAAAACATGTATGTGTAAGCATTGTTAGTTTAGTATAAAAAATCATATATATGTATGTATGATCAAAGCAATTGAAATATGGTGCATACATATATAAGAAAATATGAGTATACAAAAATAAAATCTCATTGAAATCATGTATAACTCATATCATCCACCCTATCATGCACAAGTTTAAAAAAATAGTCATTAAAGATCATACAAAGTATGGTCGCCCAACCAACCGCTCTTATAGGGTAGAAGTTTTCAAAAATAATTATTTTAAAAATATTTAGCATATATTGAAATCACTACCAATTTGAAGAATAAAGAACTAGTTTAGAAGTAATTTTGAAAACTAGTACGAAATCCTTCAAGTAAAAAACAAAAACATATATATATCTTATAAAAATATGCTAAATACACAATAATTGACACTCAAAAAATCTATGAAGTACATATAGGCTCATGAATCAAAATCATGAGTAAACAAAAGATATATCGAGTGTAAAACTATCATGTAAGAAACATAATCATGGAGATAAGACAATGAAACTCAATCAAAACACATGAAACTCTTTTTTTATAAATATGAAACCATAAAACATGAAAAATTCTATTTTCATTAAAAACTAAACAATCTTTAATGCATATGTATGTTTTGTCAAAACTAAAGTATACATATTTATCCAAACATGAATTAAGTCCATAAAATAGTACATGACATATAATGTAAGCGATTCAAGAATAGAACATGTATATCTAATAGCTTTAGCAAAAGTTATATATACATGAAGCTAAACACATTTTCATGAAAATATAAACAAGGGTGATATAAAACAAATATAAGAATACAAGTATAAATATAAGAGTCATCAAAAATAGGTTATACAAGTACATGTAATGAGTAAAAATGAGCAATAAAGCATGCAAATATAAGAATCAAGTGTAACTTATTAATTGTAAGTATAATCACAAATTTTAATGAAAACTACATCTAAATATGTAATTAAAACATGATACGCACAAAATATCAAAACATGAAAGATAAACGAATATGAACATTAGTGTAAATACAAGTATTATTAATACTAGGATATACACAATAGCTAAATAATAGTGAGAACACAAAAATATAAGTCAATATAAACATGCGTGTATCTCAAGTACTATATATGTATATCACAAGTCTAATAATCATTGCATTTGAGCATGAAAATCATGACATGCTAAATTTAAAAACATGAAAGCATATAAAAATAAACAAAGTAAGGAGAATAGAGATAGTTACCAAATCAGTGAACTAGTCTCTATATCTCCAAATACTTGGTTGTCCTCCCACCAAAACTTTCTTAATAGCGATGCGTCTAATGTTGTATTCATTTGAGCTCAAATGCATCCACCATCAAGGTACCAATACTCTCACGTCTTATGAGAGCCCATACCTAGATCAAATGAAATAGGAATGGATTTTGATATCAAACTTTTTTGGATCCATGGGGGTTAGTACCTCTCCTAACTCAAATATTTTGACTTGCAAAATTTAAAGCATGTATTCTATCAAAATAAAATTTTGCAAGGTGGCCCTTACAATCACAAGTGTAGAAGTGTACACTCTAACGTACATGATGTCATGTGGGTGAATATGAAAAGCATGTGTATGCCGTGAGTTATGTGCATACATATATGGAGCATATTTCTTGCGAAATATGAATTCCAACCTCTTGTGGTTAATGACACATTGGCTCAAAGTGGAACCCAAACAATCTTCACTCTTCTTCAAAGCACAAAAATCATTATCAATGGAAGAAAATGTGGAACATTCATGAAAAATAACATTCTTAATACAAGAAGATGAAGCAATAGAAGCATGACAAGAATGTGAATCAAAATCATTTTTCAAAGAAACTTTTTCTCTTTTGAAACAAAATCCAATTCTTTTGAGATCAAATCAATTTTGTTTTTCAAAGAATCGTTCTCTTTTAAGACAAATTCAAGTTTTGAAGACAAAATTTTATTTCTCTTTAAACATTATCCAAATCATTTTTGTTTTTTAAAACTCATTTTCATTCAAAACAAGATTAAGTTATGTTTTCAAGGAATCCCTTTCACTTGAAATCTCAACCTTCTCTTCTAAAATAAAATCGAGCTTAAAAAATAACAATTCATTTTCTTTCTTTAAATTCAAACACTTCTTTTTCAAAAATCTGTATTTTGAAAGTAAATCTTCACAAAATAATGAAAGCTCTTCATTCAAAGTATGTGCATCCACACTATCATGATCATCAGAAGAGCTTGCACAATCATCTACATGAGAATCTGAATTTAGCTCAAGGGAGTCATTCCCTTAGACCATGTAGCATGCTTTATCGGACTCATCTCCAATAGATTCCTTCTCCAAAGCATTTGTCGTTTGTTCCTTGAGAGAGGTTAATGTGTTTCACACTGTAAAAGCGGCATTACAATGAGAAATTAAAAATATATATTCTTTACTAAGTGTGTGCTTTAGTGCATCTATGGCTTGTACATTAGCCTCTAAGTACTTTCATTACCAACATATGATTTCTTAGTAGTGACAAGATAAACATGCAATCCTAAGGTTTTGAGATAAGCACTCACATGTCAATGTTGAAAACATCATATATGGGTGGACCAAGATAATCCATAAGTGCAAACTAATGTGTGTGCAAAGCAAATATATAGATTAGTAAAAGAGGATCGCACTTCTAGGTGGTTAAATTAAATATCAGAAGCGCTACCTCTGATACCAATTGAAAAATACACTTAGAGGGGGGTAAATAGGTGTAGTACTAATCTAATAACAAATAATTCAGAATTAAAAATTTTTACAGTAACACACAATGTATAACAAAGAGTGAGTCAGAATTTCCTGTGAAGGGCTTTAAAATTTCTCCTCATGATTCTTCTAAATTATAAGATGAGTTGCTTCAATAGCTCACTTGGTTTAATACTAGTCTGAGCACACAAATGATATGTAGCATGTATGGATATGAGCAATAATAATAATGTAAGATATAAAGATAGTTGAGAGTTGAGAGACAGAGAGATCCAAAAGCAAACACAAGGATATGTTTTGAGATTCGAGCCACTGCTCTACGTCCCTGCCTTCATACAGAAGATTTTCATTATGTCCACCGAGGATCTTCTATAAAGGGACCTCCTCCGAGAAATTACAACAATACAAATAAGGAGTACACGACTTTAACTCTCTTACACCTCTACACAAGAGGGTAGGCATAACGCCAAGCATAAAGCAAAGAAAAAGATTACAACTTGGTGATCTCAAAGATCACAAACACAATTTGGTGATCTCAAAAAACTACAAACAAAACATATCTCACAATACAAGATCTTAGAGGATAGATTTTGAATGAATAGTTCAAGTATGTAAAACAAAGTTTTGGAAAAGAAACACAAAGAGAAAATACTTGGGAAACTCTAGAAATGATATAGAAATTTAGAACAAGAAACTAGAATCCCAAAGCTTATTTTCTTTTGATTTTTCAAAACTTTGAAACAAAATAAAGATATTGATTTTGAAGCTCAAAAATTTGTTTAAAACTTATTGTAAAAACTCAGTAAAAGATGAGAATATTGCTCTCAAAAACCTTGTGAAAAACTAGCCAAGAGAACCCTTATATATAGGGGTTCAGAAAACTTGCCGTTAGGGCTCAAAACCAGGCCAGCCAAACTGGCGTGTCGGTCGATCGCCCCCAAGGTACAGAGAATTTTAACTCTCTGTCGGTCGACCGGTCAGTCAACTGGCCCCCAATAGATAGTTGGGTTGAGCCATTCGGTCGACCGGTCGGCATGTGCACGTTTCTGTACACGTCCGTCAACCACCCGGTCGACCGAACCATGTTTCGGTCTACCGGTCGGTCGATCGCAAGCAACCCAAACCCAATTTCAGGGTTTAAAAAACAACTTGTTAAATTCAATTAAATCTCAATAAATCCCAATAAAGTCTATAAAAATAAGTTCATATACATAAATTGAAGTCCAAATATGTGTGATAAAAAATCAAATACATATTACAAACATGTGAACTATTTTTTAAGTAAAGAAATTAAAACTTAAACCAAAAATTGTATTTTTCAAAAACCAAACTTTGAAATGAAAATCCAATTTTTCCCTAAAACTTGTATAAATACAAAATAAGATATTTAAAATACATTTGAAGTATAGTGTATATGGATAGAATCCAATACACAAGTAGATGATATATACTTGTTTTTAACAATAAATACAAAAATAAATTTTGATAAAAATAAAACTTAAACACATGAACTAGACACATCAAAATAAGTTTTTCTAAACATATAAAGTGTAAATGCGTATGGATGAAATCTAATGCACATATAAACTTCTTTTGATGAATCATGAAAATAAAGAATGTATACTTGATATATCGAAACTAAAAATTATAAACTTGTGTGTGAACTTGAGCAATTCAAAACTATTCTATCCTTACACATGATCTAAACAAACATCTAAATAAACCTAGATTCAAGTTTTCTTGTAGACTTTCTTCTCAAGTCGACTCGATCCAAACACGATCCAAAGAGCTTGATTCTATCTCAAATACTCAATGCAATCTTGAAGCATGAGTCTTGAATCAACACGTGATAGTTTCAAATTTTGACTTTGAGTCCATTGTGAAAGTTAAACACCAATAATGATCTTGACCTATATCTGAAACTTAATAAATACAAAATCATTAGTACTATAACTACATGAGTTAATCATCATCAAAACTTTAGTAATGGGCCTTTGGTCCAACAATAATTATCCCGATTATATGATTAATCTTGAAATATCATCTGTAGTCATTTTGGTCTATACCTTGGTCCAACATTAAAATGTGATTCAATGAAATGGTTGACTTGGGCTCAAGAATGAAAGGTTTGGGAACCAATACTAACTTGAGAATATGACTTAAATCAAGTTTAGTTTTAAGAGTCAGTTTTGGTTTAAGAGTTGGTTCCAAATTAAAAAATTGAAATTCACACTCTTTTCTCATCAATGGAATGTGACTTTCCAAAATCGGTGATTCAATTTCAAACTCTATTGGTACAAGAATCAGTGTTGGCTCGGGAAATGGGTCCAAATCAAATAAAGATATTGAAGTTAACATAAATTCAAAAATTGAAATTGAATCACAAAGTTGAGAATCAGGGTCACATTCATATTCAAGTTCAATTTTTTTGAAATGAAAATTTATCAATTTGTCCAAGGTTTGGGATCGGTCAAGTTCAATATGTTGGTGTGAGGAAATTAAATCTTGGTTAACGTCTCCAAGACACCATGTTTCTTGGTTCCTATCAATATGGTTAGGGAAATAGGGAATGATTGAAAATATGTTTGGTAGAGTTTCCTGATTCTTATCGTTTACTATATTGACTAAACGACTCATTTATGATTCTAACCTATTGAAGGAATCGTTTTAGATTGAATATAATCATTTTGGGACTGAATCATGGATTCCACACTTTTTAATGTCAGTAGATTCTTTTGTTGTAGTGAGACTTTGAGAATAGAGTAAGGATCTTAGATTTGGAAATTTTGATGGGCTCATGAGTCTTCTAGATTTTGAATTCGACGCTCATATGCTTCTAGAATCTTATCGAAGTTAGATTTTTCTTCTATAGAGTGATTTTGATAAGGAGTGTACGAAGCTGAATGTTAGTAAGGTAGTTGATAAAATGACTCGGGAAAATTGTATCCCCACTGACTAGGTGAAGAGTGAAGATGATGATTATTCCAATCTTGTTCATTTTAAAGAAATATAAACCCTAGAATTAAATTGATTGATTAACATAAGAGAAGGTACTAGGTATATATAGAAGATAAAGTGGGTATATGTGTATATAGGTAACAACCCAATACTAATAACTAATCTTAACACTCCCCCTCAAGGTGGAGCATAGAGATCTAACATGCCCAATTTGTTATATAGTTTAGAAAACACCTGAGGTGAGGTAGCATTGATAAGGAGATCAGCCAACTGCTTTGAAGACGATGTGAACTGGAAGGTAATCACCTTCTTTGTCCAAGCATTTCTGACAAAACAGTCCCACATTGGCTAGACATAGGGATGGTCTTGGGTATATAAGAATTTGGACTATTCCACCTAAAATGCTAGTCTTTTGGGATGATGCCCCAAGTCTTTACAAGTGGTATCAGAGCTATGCCCCGAACTTAGTCGTGTGTGTGGGTGATGTTCGATCGATCCCCCTGGGCGTAAAAGGCACAGTAAGGTCCTTGTAAAGCTAGTTGAGCTCTCGTGGTTGGCAGTGAAAGCCTACTTCACATAAGGCCTTCAGTATAGTGAAGAGGAGGAATATGGCTGCAAATTGTGCTTCACGTAAGGCGTGTGCCATAATGCAGTGAAGAGGATCTCGATCTCGATTGAGCATATATGTCTTCCAGGTATGAAGATGATCTTCCAGGTTACAGGGAGATTCTTTGTTTGAGAGGGAGATTGTTGGGATTTATGTCGAACAAATAGTCTCACATCGGCTAGACATGGAGATGGTCTTGGGTATATAAGGATTTGCACTACTCTACCTAGAAGACTAGTCTTTTGAAATGGTGCCCCAAGTTCTTACAAGTAATCTTAACATTCATAATATTAGGACTGAGGCATATGTTAATTCGAAGAAGACCAATCTGACATACTTGGTTAGTTAAAGTTATAAAATGACGGGTTAGTGTTATCCGAATCAAAATAGATAGGGGTGAAATATGGATCACTATATACATTAAAAAAATTATTATAATTATAATCCATATCACAAAAAAAAATGTCAAAAAATATAAATAAACAAACAAACAAATAGACAAAAGAAAAAAAATCTAGCCTAAGTTAGGGTAGACCTTAGACCTAGACGACTCCGACTGGTTAGACTGTCCACGGGAGGTATATTGCAGCAATCTGCACACAAGTTAATCAAACATGTTGAGAAAAGATTAGTGGGACGTATCTGTGCAAGAGCAACGGGTCTAATTAAGTCAAACCACTAGCCTTCGAGGTTTTGCCTCTCAATCTCTAGTCTTAGACACTGATTTGACAAGAGTCAAACTCTAACAACTTCCTCCTAGGTCAATCTCCTATAGAGTTCGAAATGTCTCTAGGGTCAACGTCTACTCAGTTTTAGTTAAGCTGGATTAGTTAGTGAGGAGATCATTTTCGGGCTAAGAGAGAGTAACGAATTCCCAACCTTATCATGTTTAAGGAGATGCCCTTTATCGTTTTTAGTGAGTGTACAAGTATTTAGCAAAAAAGTAACACTTAAGAAATATGTATAACAAAAATATGCTTTTCCAAGCTACATACAATGCACACATATCTTTTATCCAGACTATTCAACATTAATAAAAAAATATAAACGAAATTAGACAAATGCCCAAATGCAAAGACTAAACCCATTTTTAGCATTTACAATCAACCAAGTTACTATTGAATTAATATAGTGTGCACAGTAGGTTAAGCAAAAAAAATAAGTATTGTAGAAGATTGTAAAATTTGATTCAAGCAACCTGCAATCAAACAGAGTGAGTAATTCACTCTGATTGTCGCACAAATACGGCTTTGGCCGCGTTTCCATGGCAGAGCAGAGAGTTTTTGGGCTCTACTTTCAAGAACAGAGTTCCAGATCTTCTTATATGTATTCTGCAGCAATGATTTTCCTGATATTAGCCTGTACACCTAAAATAGAGAAGAAAATTAAACCATTAATTAAACTTAAAAAAAAATTACTCTCCCTCCCTGGCAACGACATCAAAATTTGATTGAAGAAAAACCTGCACATAAAAGTAGAAGTTTAGAGATTGATAATAGATAGTGTGAGGTTCCTCAATGCTACCACTATAGCAAGTAGTTATACAGGTCGTGATCCACAAGAAGAGACTGCGATAGAAGCTTTTAGTAAGTCTTTTCTAAGCTACTAGATCGATTAAAATATTTATTCTTAGTTTCTTAAAAAGAAAAGAAAATAAATCTGAGTTAGGCTAGAAAGAAAGTGGAAAGAGGTATAAGAAGAGATGGTATTGTTTTTAAAATTGTCTTAAGTTAAAAGGAAGAAATGAAAAGAGCAAGGAAAGTAACGTTTTTAATCTAAGGAATTAAAAGAAAGAAAACTAAAAGTTCAGTCTTCGGCGCTTGCTTTCTTGGATCCATTGCAATGACTTACCTTGGCTTGAAGGCGATCATAGCATAGTATATAGGATCTTTCCTACTCCAAATCGGTCTAACTAAATAAAAATGCAAGCAAAAGGAATATGAGACTATTACACACTTTGGAATAGATATTCATCACCATAAGCCAACAATGGTACTTGCAAGAGCAAGACAGATTTGAGGCTATAAGATTCACTTGAATTACAATCCAACTTAGAGGAAAGTAAAGCAAAAATAACAAGAAGAAGAAAAACAAGATCTTGGTTAAATCAAAAAATGATGAAAGAAAGTAGAAGTTTACATTAATGTCACTCTCAATACAAGCCTTCCTCTTCTTCTCCCATAAATCTCTTCTCTAACCTAAGCCATAAAGAAAACAGAAAATTACATAAAAAAAACAAAAACCTAAGTTAAACCGAAAGAGAAGCCTAATTCTAATTCTTTGCTAGAATGGTACCCTTTTGCCTTCGATTTGTGCAGATATTTATATGAGAAATAAAGAGGCAAAGAGTGTACGAAGATAAGGGAGCTAACGTTCCCCATATTCAAACATAAAGAAGCAAAAACACGGCTTTGGCTGCATTTTCACGGCCAGGATCTGGCCTGGTGGCCAAATCCAAGGGCTCATGTGCTTCCTCGTTTGGATATGTCCTTTTATCTGCTTGGTTTTTCAGTTTTCTCTCTGGATTTAGTGATATCTTGTTAATCTTTAAGTTAATCAAATGAATTTATAGAAATCTAAATTTAATTGATTTTATTTGGAGTTATTTACTCTGATTTGCTCTGATCTTCAGCTTATCTTCTGAATATTTACCGCAATTCTTGATTTGATTTAATTCTAAATTTAATTGGGCTCATTTTCTTTCTTTCTCCATTAAACAAGGCGTGCACATCATTTAAATAAAAACAATATTAAAAAGCAAAGTTTATTATACAATAAATATGAGAATGTGACAATAATATGCAATATTAATGACCTATCACTAGACCATGAAACTTGAGAAGAGTGTTGATAATGAGGCTTGAGCTTAAAGTTGTTGCCACTGCCTTCGGGGAGCCAAATATAAGATGAAAGAGAAGTTCTAATGGGGTAGAACCTATCCTGCAGAGATGAACTTTGGGTCATAACCGGATTTGATTTTAGTGCTGAATATTTCTGGTTAACTTAGATGTAACTGGGTATCTTGACCACACTTGCATGCACAATATATCACAAACAAGTTCACCAAATAACTAGTCAAAGAAAAGAAATCAACCAAGCTTAGTCTAGGGTAGACCTTAGGCTTAAATGACTTCTAATTGATTGACTTTCCAGGAAAGGGATATTGCAGCAATCTGACCTAGGTTATTCGGCCAGGTAAGGACAAAACTCAGTAAAGGATATTCGTACAGAGCAACGAGCCTTAATTAGACCGAACCACGAGTTTTCGAAGATTTTTCCTCTTAATCGCGAATCTTAGGCACCGATTTGATCAGAGTCAAACTCTAACAACTTCCTTCCGAGATCAATCTCCTAGTGAGTCTGAGATGTCCCCAGGGCCAATGTGTATTCAAATTTTAATTTAGGTTAAGGTTGTGAGTGCAGTGGTGAGGATTTTCGGGCTAAGGGTAGTGACTCCCCACCTCATCTTGTTGTTAGGTTTTAGTCATAATTCATTTTTGTGTGATGTGCGCAAATATTTAGCAAAATAACACTCAAAGTAATATATATCACTCAAGAATGTTTCTTGTGCTAAATGCAATGCAGACGTACTTTGACTCCAGCACTCTTCAACAGTAATTGAAAGTAACGAATGTCTAGATGCAAGTTTAACCCTTTTTTAGCAATTACAAGCAACGAGTTACTATTGAATTTAAAACAATGAAGAAACACAAATATCTCAAGAAATTAAGAATAGCAGAAGTTATATTTTGCGTGCAGCAAACCCTGCAAAAGACAGAGTCAACAATCTTTCTACTTGGCCGCGTTTGCGCGGCTCTGCTCGCTTTTGCGCGGCTAAGTGGTGGGCTCCTGTGCTCTACTTTCAAGAGCAGAGACAAAGAGCAGCAATATGTGTTCTGCAATCTTTAACTTCTTGAAAAATATTCATGCACATTGAAACAGAGAAACAAACTTGTTAAATAAAAAATATACTGTTCCCTCCCCGATAACGGCGCCAAAAATTTGTTCAATCGAAATCGAGTACTCCCAAGTGCACCATATAAAGTAAGAAGTGAAAAGCAAAAAGTCGTGTTTAGTAACTGGTTTAAATGTACCGCTTAGCTCAAGGCTAACGAGTTGTGTCCATGAGGAGGAATGCGGTGCAAACGTTTCAGTACTCTGTCAAAAGCAAGTTATGTTTCTCTATTTTTGAAAATAAAAAAGAATGAAAAGAATATGGGTTGATTTGAAGAGTGGTTTTCAGATTTGGAAAATGGAAATAAAAAAAAGTTTTAAAATAGATGAATTAGGATTTAAAGAATCAGTGGAAAACACGAAGAAAGAAAATTGATTTTTTAAAAGAGGAGAAAATTTAGGCTCACTAATCTACTAACTCACTATGTACTTACCTCTTGAAAGATTCGTGCCTCAATTAGATCATCGGCAATAGATTAGCTTTGAGTGAATAAAGCATGCTTTTGAATTGTAAGAGTCGAATCCTCCTTGATGTCACTTCAATTACATATTACAACTCTCCTTCTCTCTCTTTTCTGGACTAAGCTAGAACAAGAAGAAAAAAATAAAAATGAAGATTACAGTTCAACAACTAACTAACAATAAGATCCTAACCTTAATTAAAATAAAAGTCCAAGCCTAATTCACTTCTTTGTGTGTTATGTCTCTGCTCTGGTGATATATTTATAGGAGGAGAGGAGTGACCAAAGCGTGTTGAGGATGAGGACGAAATCCCTGACCCAATGGTTAGGGATTTGCTGTGAAAATGCGACCAAAGCCGTGTTGGCCGCGTTTTTGCAGCCATGCCTTGGCTGTTGGATCAGCTCTTCGTACACGAGATGCCCTATATTTAGTTGTTTTCAGTTATTCTGATAAGATTAAATCTAGGTCTCTTGGATCTTCAGAATATCCCCGTTAATCTTGAGCTAGAGAATTCAAATTATTTAGGATATATTGGGATTTTTCTCTCTCTATTAATTACAACCTGCACACCATTAGACAATAAAACAATTAAATTGCAGAGTTTAAATAAAAATAAATATGAAAATGTGATATAAAATATGCAATATATGTGAATAATCAACTTATTTCATGCCATTTTCATCTCCTTCTATTGCAACATGCTATTTTTCTTGCACTACATTATCATCCGTGTCGGTATCATCATCGTCACTTTCATTAAACACCGATGTTGGACGCATCAAGGATGGTCCAAGATCGGAGGGTCCAACATTAATATCATGTGAGTACCTATATTCATATAATCTAAAAATTAGTAATATAATGTGAAATTTCAGAGCCTGTGAATTATTGAATTAGCTACGTGCTTTATGAATTTACACCTGGGTGCTCCGATGAGCCCTAATTCATGCCAAGTTGAGTGAAATGTCTTGAGTCAAAATCTAGTGCTTGAAGAGATGAATAATTTATTGTGTTTGAATATAATTGCATGTGAGCATCATACCCAAAATTCATATCAACAGTCAGCATATTGTAAAACATTCCCCTTCTAGTACCAATTTGTTAAAACTGGCAAAAAATAATAATAATTTTATCATCTAAATGACTTAATAGAAAATTAATAGTATGAATGAGCAAAAAATGAGTGCTTACGTATTATATGCCGAAAATATTTTGACTCTCGTCGACTTGTTGAATGTGTGATACCGGTGACATGAAGCCCGCTGACTCATTGTCCACAATCAAGTATACGAGAGAATTCTCTATGACCTTTAGGCAATTGATGGCTCACAAAATCTTTTCCACGTAACTCTATGGTATTCACGAACGGGGACAATTCAAACATAACACGTGTGTCTTCATCATCTCATATTTTCACTGCTTTATAATGCCGGTGTGCAACTGGTCACTTGCATGTTAAGTGAATTTGATAATCATATGGATTGATTTTTGAAATGTAATTGATTTTCTCTACCAATTCATGTCTTGTGGTTGACTTTCTTACTAACATTGGTTTTACTATTTCATTAACATATGTTGGATTATTCTCTTGATCTATTGTTAGTTTACCATCAAACCAATAAAGAAAAAAGACATTCACATTAGACATTGTACTTAATTTGATATCATAAAAATATATTACTTATTAGTCCATTGCAATTAACTCAATCCTGTACAATAAAATGGAGGAGGTGGGGGTAGCTCAAACTAGGTTTAAATTGAGTTCAAATTAAGCTAAAGTGGTTACTAAATATGCATTCAAATTACCAAACTCTGTATTTACTCTATATTTTTTCATAGAAGCATACATACATATACTCTAGAGAATTGAGATAACTAATGCCAAAAAGAAGAGAGACATAAAAAATGTGTAATGGGTTTTGAGATACCTTGGAGCCGATGGGGTTAGGTTTTGGTGTAGACTCGATCGCGATCAAAACGGGGTGAACTGAGATGACGATGGGCAAGAAGAATTAGACAGTCGGAATTGGCTGCGGGGTAAACTCCGAGGGAAGATGACCATGGTCGGGGTCAGGGTTAGGGTCAAGGTCAGGAGCAAGATAAGAATCAGGAGCAGCGTCAGCGTTGAAATTGAGAAAGGGAGTGGGGTTGAATTCGACATGGGCGTCAGTTTGGTGTTGGGATTGGGAGAGGGAGTGAGTCGAGGTTGGGGTGGGCATCGGCGTTGGCGTCGGGATCGAAAAAGGAAGCGGGGTCGGGGTTAGGGCCATGAGAGATAGAGATATCGAGAGATCGAGAGAGAGAGAGAGAGAGAGAGAGAGTAGAAAAACAGAAGTTATGCTTACATGGATGTAGGATCGGGTTTAAGTAAAAAGCCCTCTCGGGTCTGAATTCCCAAACTCTGATACAAAATTAACTAAATTCTGCTTTCCGGTTTGGCGAACCTGGACTCTATATTTATTGAACTTTAATAAATATTGTATCCGGGTTCGCCAAACCCAGAAATTTAACTACCTGTGACTGCCAGCTCCACGCAGGCGAGGCAAAACTGCTCAGTACTTATGTGGCCTATCAGAGGTCGATTTTAATAATTATTTTCTGGAGAGGTCTTTTCTTGGATTATTTTTTTAAATAATTTTTTAAAAAAATAGCCCAATTTGAATTCTGATAGATATTATCCAATGGGGCTTTTTGCTACACCCCCGATGTCAAATTATAATTAGAAAAAAAATCTTAGCTTCATAATTTTATTCGCTTCAGCCTCCTTTTTTAAAGGAAGGATGCGAACCCCATATGAAGCGCTGAAGCGCTCATCAACAGCGAAAGAGAAAATGCCCGTAGTAATCACTTCAAAAAAGCAGACCACTTCGAAAATGCCCTATTTCTGAGGACTGCGACTATGATCGCATTTCTCACAAAATGATCATAGTATAAAGGTCTGCGACTATGATCGCAATGCTCATAAAAATGTTTTATTTCTGAGGACCGCAACTAGAATCGCAGTCCTTACAAAACGATTGCAACCCTATTTCTGAGGATTGAGATCATGATCGTAGTCCTCATAAAATGCACTATTTATGAGGACTGCGACCATAATCGTAGCCCTCAAAAAAATATCATGTTCCTGAGTCTTTATATGATTGCGATCATGATCGCAGTCCTCTTTATTAGGATTGTGACTATGATCACAATATTCACAAAAATGTCATATATTTGAGTCTTTATGAGAGCACTATGACCATGATCGCAGTACTCACAAATATCCTACTTTTTAGGTTTTGTGAGGACTGCGATCATGATCGTAGTCCTCACAAAATGTCTTATTTCTATGTCAATCCTCACAGAACTCATCGTGAGTATGAACAAAATGAAATCTACAAAAAGGTCAATCTCAAAAAAAATTTCAAAGTCTCTGTACCCGACACTGAGAGAGTGTTCTCTGCCCCCTTCCAACCCTCCACGGCGACCTGACCGTGCAGATCGACCCGCGAATTACTCTGCTTTGGGATTAAAGTTGAAGGGTGAGCAACGTCAGCTGTAATGAGGAAGGGTAAAATAGGAAATGAAACATATAAACAAGTGATGATTGGAAGGAATCAGTTTTTGCTCACGTGGATGACGCCGTAGTGAATCAAACTATGACGCTGAGTTTTTTTTCTAATTATGAAGCAAAGTAGGTGACTGTAGCCAAATATTCCTTATCCTTTATCCAAATTCAAATATAACATCTGAATCCGCTGTACAATACTAATTTACCTATTAAATTCAAGAAGTTCATATAATATGAACTCACTAAAATTGGTGCTTGTAATAAAAAATTTAAGTTCATTTAATTTACAAATAAGAACTTATATTATTTGTTGAGATAGACTTATGTCATTCTGGAAGGATTCTGAAAGTACAAGTAGAGGGGGGGTGAATTAGTGTAAGGCTAATTTAAAACTAATGGCAACATACTTAATGTAACCAAAGAGTGTAGCCGAATTCCCGGTGAAGGGCTCTGGACTAACTCCTCTTGATTCCTCTGAATAAGAGTTGAGGTGTTATATGAAGCTCTCTTGGTTAACACAAGTATGGTACATAAACAAACCAAGCATATATATGATATGAACAATATGAATCAATGCACAATATAAGAGAGAGAGAGAGAGAGAGTTAGAGAAAGTGGATCAAACGCAAACACAAATATATATTTTGAGGTTCGAGCACACAGCTCTACGTCCCTGCCTTCACACAGAAGGATCTCTACTAACTCGTCCACACAGGACTTCCCACACATGGAACCTCCACTGAGGATTTGGGGAAAAACAATTAGGGAGTACACAACTCCTCTCTCAACTAATACAACCTCTCACTAGAGGCAAGACATAACTCAAATCACCTCTACACTTAGAGGGATAGGCACTTAGCGAAACAACAATCCACCTCTCACTAGAGGGATTAGGCTCAAGGCCAAACAACCACAATCACCTCACGCTTGAGGGATTCCAACACAACCTCCACTATCACCTCTCACTAGAGGGATACCAATACAATCACCTCTCACTAGAGGGATATCACAAATCAAGGAGAATTTACAACTTGGTGGTCTTTCTCAACCACAAACCAATTCTTTCTCACTAAACAAAGATCCTATAGATAGGATAGATAGATGAGCTCAAGTGTTAGAAAACAAAGAGTTTGAAAATTAAAAACTCAAAGAAAATACTTGAGAAAACTTCTAGGATATAATAGAAATGAAGATCAAAAACTAATCCCAAAGACTTTTCTTTTTCTTTATTTTTCTAGCCCTTTAAAACAAATAAAGATGAAATCTTTAAATCTAAAAAACTCTTTTAAAACTTGATGTTAAAACACTTAAGAAGATGGGAATTTTTGTTCTTAACTTTAAAACCAACTCAAATGGGGGTATTTATAGCCCCATAAGAAATCTGCCCGTTGGCAGCTGGAAAGGGCAAAAATGCCCGTCCGGTCGACTGGCCAACGGTCATATTTCTGACCGTTGTGCCTCAGGTCGACGGCCCGGTCGACCGAGACTGGATACAGAAAGCAGAGCTCTCTGCCGGTCGACCGATCCCGTTGACCGGGGCCATTTATAGAGAGCAGAGCTCTCTGGACGGTCGATCGGCCCACCAGCTCAAGCTGGCGTGCACGCTTGTGCACGTCGGTCGACCGCACCGGTCGATCGACTACTGCTACGGTCGACCGTTCTGGTCGACCGACAGACAGCCAATCTAGCCATTATAGGACTTAAAAACTTAGGTTTTTATCTTTAATTAAATCCTATAAAATCACATAAATTCCACAAAAATCAGTTCTTATTATATCTTTGAAATACAAATATGTGTGACAAAAATTCAACACATATTTTAAACAATTTGAACCATTTTTGTGAGATTAAAAATTTGCCTTAAACCAAAATCCATACTTTCTGAAACTAGGATTTTTGAAATGGAAATCCGATTTTTTCAAAACACATGTAAATACAAAAACATGATATTTAATAACTTTGAAGCAAATTGTATATGGATAGAAACCAATATACATGAAAGGTATTATATCTATGTTTTTGACTTGAAAACCAAGATCAGTTAAACCGAAAAATCAAAACACATGAAACTTAAAACAAGTGTGTGTGTTGTGAACTTGAGCATATCACACTATCTAATCTTTACAATGAGATCTAAACAAACTATATTAAAACAAATCGATGTCTTCTTGTAGAACATTGTCTCCAAGTCGGCTCGATCCAAACATGATCCACTAAGTTTGACTCCAACCGAGTGCTAGATGTGAACTTGACGCTCGAGCTCTTGAATCACCATGTAAAAGCTCCAAAACACCTTTGTTGAAGCTAAACACCTACTAATATCTTGATCAAATATCTGAAACTAAATATCACAATATTATTAGTAAACTATAACTACATTAGTTAATCATCATCAAAACTAGAGTGAAGGGCCTCTGGGCCAACAATCTCCCTCTTTTTGATGATGACAAAACTCATGGAGTTATATATGCATGGATTAAAGTTAAGCTTCAAAGAAGCTCCCCCTTAACTCATGCATAGCAATAAACAATAAAAATATACAATGAATGCTCAATATAGATATGCATAAACATGCATAAAATAAGGAAATGAAACAAATATGATCTTTTATACCAATGAAATAAACATGCTTTTGATATCAATTTTAAAATAAACACGTTCTTAAAACAATGTTGCTCTTGATACCAATAAAAATTCTATTTTAAAATAAACATGTTCTTAAAAATAATGTTGCTCTTGATACCAATAAAAACTCTTGATACCAACGAAATAATAAAAGATGCTCTTGATACCAATACCAACAAAAGATGCTTTTGATACCAATGATAAAGGATAACAAATTTAAACAAATATGCATATAAAATAACATATAAACAAACATACATATATCAAACTCCAAATATCTCTCCCCCTTTTTGTCAATTCATCAACAAAGGGGTTCAAACAATAAAGGGCATAAACAATATTTTTCTCCCTTTTTACATAAATCAAAACAGTAAAGGTATATATGCTATACACATTCATGAAGAGGAGAGAAGTGAAGTTAACTCCCCCTGCATGCATGCATTTATATAAAAAGAGATGACTAAACCCTAACCATATAAAGCATAATATGCAATATATAAAAGGAGATGTAAAGCTCCTACTACATACATGTACATATACCAAAGAAAGGTCAATAACTTTAATATGACATATACTCAACATGAATCTATATATAGAGAAGATGTTAAGCTTCTCTTGCATATAATCAATACAAATCAAAATGATACCATTTGAAAGATATATCAAGTTAGTACGGAGGTATACATCAATACATTATGATACCAATTTATGATATTAATTGAAAATAAACAAAACAACAAAAAAATGTTGATATCAATTAAAAGATATAAACATATAGGTAATCTTGATACCAATTGTAAAAATAAGTACCAATTGAAAATATTTTACACTTTTGATACCAATTGAAAAATATAAACTAATCTTTTTGGTTAAACACTAAAATCATTTTATAATAGAGATACCAAATAGAGAATAATATCAATTTAATATTCTAGATATCAATATTAAAAATGAAACATATACCAATTGAAAATAATTTTCACTAGGAGCGTATGATACCAAATTAAAAAATCAATATCATTTTTCAATCATTTTTCAACGTAAAGCGTGGGAGTAAGATACCAAAGGTAAACAAAATCGATTAAAAGGTAAACATGAATTTTCTTCCCCTTTATGAAATACTAATGAAAACAATGCAAAGCTTGTATAAAGTACCAATTTGAAAATAATTTTCATTAAGAATAAAATCAAGTTTGGCATAACATGATTTGTGCTTTAAGATATAGAGATATAGTAAGCACAATCAAAACACATATATATGTATGAAAAGTTAAATACCAATCGAAATTGATACTATTTGAAGTTGAAGCATACATATATAGGAACAAATGTGAGTAAACAAAATAGATATCAATTGTGAAACCAATTGAAAACATAAAAAAGATCAAGTGTATAACTCATACTCCCTACCACCCATTTCATGCACATGTTTAAATAGATTTTCAATAATACATACAATGCATGGTCACCCAACCAACCGCCCTTAGGATGGGTAGGGGTTTTCAAAAATAAATTTGAAAATAATTATAACACGTTTGAAAACTCTACCACATGAAGAATAATGCAACTAGTTTTATGAAAAACTTGAAAACTAGTACGAAATCCTTCAAGTGAGGAATAAAACAAGAATATATTTCATGAAAAATATGTAAGTCACACGATCATCAACACTCAAAATCTATAAAGCACACATAGTCTCATGAAAATAAATCATGAGTAAACAAGAAGTAAAGTGAGTGTATAAGAGTTATGTGAAAAACATAATCATAAAAATAGGCAATAGGCACAATGTGAAATTTCTTTATAAATGAAAACACGAAAATCATTAAAATTTAATTTTCAATAATACAATCTTAAAGGCATATGTATGTTTTGTACAAACTAGAGTATACATACATATCCAAATATGAACGAGTCCACAAAAATATATGCATGAAGGCAAGTGGCTCAAAGATATATATGTATAACTATTAGTTTAGACAAAATAGACATATACATGAAGTTTAAACACAAACATGAAAACATGCACAAAGTAGAGGATAAAAGTCAAAATGCATGAATCATCAAAATTAGGCTATACTAGTACATCTAATGGGTACAAATGAGCAATCAAGTACAAACATATAATAATCAATTTGTGTCTCACTAGTTGTACAAGTATTGACACAAGTTTTAATGAAAACTACATCTTAAACATGTAATCAAAACATGAAGCTCAAAACTAAACATAAATATGATCATTATATGAATGCACATGTTTAGAGTTATGATAGACATGATAGCTAAAATAAAGTGAGAACACAAAAGTAATAATCCATATGAATATGGGTGTAACTCAAATACTATACATGTATGTCACAAATCTAATTATCATGACATTTACCATAATAATCAAGAAATATCAAAACATGCTAAAATCAATAATAGAAGCTTGTAAACATAAATGGGAGTTAGGGATCGTTACCAAAACCATGAGGGTACATCTCTATGTCTCCAAACCAAGGTGGTCCTCCCACCAAACTCCCCTTGAAAGTGATGCATCCAAAATAGTCACCATTAAGCACGGTACGCATCCACCTCAAGGCACCATCACTCTCACGTCAAGTGAGAGCCTACACCTACATCAAATAAAATAGGGGTGAATTTTGATACCCATACTCTTTTGGGTCCATGGGGGTTAGCTTCTTTCCTAACCCAAACAAATTTATTTGTTAAATTTACATCATATACTCTATCATAACAAAACTTAGTAAGGTGTCCCTTAAGTCGACAATGTGTACAAGTGTACACATGAGCATACAATGTGTTATGTGTATGAATGTGAGGAGCATGTGTATGATGTGATTTGTGTGCATGCATAAGAGGAACATGTTTCTTTCGAAACATAGACTCCAAACGTGTGTAATTCAAAGCACATTGCTCAAGGTGGAGCCCAAACAATCAACTCTCTTCTTAAGCATACAAATATCATTTTCAATTATAGAAGAGGTGGTGCATGCAATAGGAACACTAGAATGTGAAGGTATACTAGTATGCCAAACATGTGTGTCAATATCATTTTTCAAAGATTTATTTTTGTTAGAAATCAAATCCAAATCCTTTGAAATAGAAATAATTTTGTTTTTCAAAGATTCATTTTCTTTTACAATAAAATCAAGTTTTAAAGTTAAATCCTCGTTTTTCTTTAAAACATTCTCACAATCATTTTTATTTTTCAAGATCTTATTTTCATTTAGGGTAAGATCAAGTTTAGATTTTAATGAATCCCTTTCATTAGAAATCTCATCTCTTTCTTGCAAAAAATATCAAAATTTGAAGACAAGTCCTTATTTTCTTTAGTTAACTTAAAAGTTTTCTTTTTCAAAACTTTATATTTTTCTAACAATTTTTCACAAACAATAGATAGTTCTTCATTTAATGCATTGGCATCAATATAATCATCACTAGAAGAACTAGCATCATCATCATCTAATTGAGCATCCGAGTTTACCTCAAGGGAGTCATTCCCTTAGACCATGTAGCAATGTTGCTCGAATTCTCCACTAGATTCCTCCTCCACAATATTTGGCGTTTGAAGCTTTGGAGAGATCAAAATGTTCTACACTGCAAAAGCGGAATCACAATGAGAAACCAACATAAGATATTCTTTGTTAAGCGTGCTTCTAAGTGCCATTAGGGCTTGTGCATTGTTCTCTATATGCTTGCTATTATCAAGATAGGATTTCTTGGTAGCGTCAAGGAAAACATGCAAGCCCAGGGTTTTAGATACATGCTCATCCTAAATTTTCACATGTCAATATTGAAAATATCAAACATGGGAGGGGTCAAGCAATCCATGAGTGTAAACAATATAAGTATGCAAATGCAAATCTAGATTAGCAACCAAGATCACACTCCTAGGCGGTTAAACCTAATATCAGGAGCGTAAGCTCTGATACCTATTGAAAGTACACCTAGAGGGGGGGTGAATAGGTGTAAGGCTAATCTATGATAAATAATGTGATATTTAAAAACTAATGGCAACACACTTAGTGTAACCAAAGAGTGTAGCCGAATTCCCGGTAAAGGGCTCTGGACTAACTCCTCTTGATTCCTCTGAATAAGAGTTGAGGTGCTATATGAAGCTCTCTTGGTTAAACACAAGTAAGGCACACACAAACAAGCCAAACATATAATATATGAATGAGCAATATGAATCAATGCACAATATAAGAGAGAGAGTTAGAGAAAGTGGATCAAACGCAAACACAAAGATATATTTTGAGGTTCGAGCACACAGCTCTACGTCCCCGCCTTCACACAGAAGGATCTTCACTAACTCATCCACACATGACTTCCCACACATGGAACCTCCACGAGGATTTGGGCAAAAATAATTAGGGAGCACACAACTCCTCTCTCCACCAATACAACCTCTCACTAGAGGTAAGGCACAACTCAAATCACCTCTACACTTAGAGGGATAGGCACTTAGCCAAACAACAATCCACCTCTCACTAAAGGGATTAGGCTCAAGGCCAAACAATCGCAATCACCTCACACTTGAGGGATTCCAACACAATCTCCACTATCACCTCTCACTAGAGGGATACCAACACAATCACCTCTCACTAGAGGGATATCACAAATCAAGGAGGGTTTATAACTTGGTGGTCTCTCTCAACTACAAACCAATTCTTTCTCACTAAACAAAGATCCTATAGATAGGATAGATAGATAAGCTCAAGTGTGAGAAAATAAAAAGTTTGGAAATCAAAAACTCAAAGAAAATACTTGAAAAAACTTCTAGGATATAATAGAAATGAAGATCAAAAACTAATCCCAAAGACCTTTCTTTTTCTTGATTTTTCCAACCCTTTAAAACAAATAAAGATGAAATCTTTAAATCTAAAAACTCTTTTAAAACATGCTGTTAAAACCTTAAGAAGATGAGAATTTTTGCTTTTAAAAAACTTCTTTAAAACCAACTCAAATGGGGGTATTTATAGCCCCATAGGAATCTGCTCTTTGGCAGTTGGAAAGGGCAGAAATGCCCTTCCGGTCGACCGCCGGGTCGACCGGCCCAACGGTCATATTTCTGACCATTGTGCCTCCGATCGACCAGCTCGGTCGACCGAGACTGGATACAGAGAGCAGAGCTCTCTGCCGGACGACCGACCCGGTCGACCGGGGCCATTTCCAGAGAGCAGAGCTTTCTGGACGATCGACTGACCCGGTCGACCGGCCCACCAGCTCAAGCTGGCGGGCATGCTTGTGCACGTCGGTCAACCACACCGGTCGACCGACTACTGTTACGGTCAACCATTCCGGTCGACCGGCAGACAATCAGTCTAGCCATTATAGGACTTACAAACTTAAGTTTTTATCTTTAATTAAATCCCATAAAATCACATAAATTTCACAAAAATCAGTTCTTATTATATCTTTGAAATACAAATATGTGTGACAAAAATTCAACACATATTTAAACAATTTGAACCATTTTTGTGAGATTGAATATTTGCCTTAAACTAAAATCCGTATTTTCTAAAACTAGGATTTTTGAAATGGAAATCCGATTTTTTCAAAACTCATATAAATACAAAAACATGATATTAAACAACTTTGAAGCAAAATGTATATGGATAGAAACCAATATACGTGAAAGGTATTATATCTATGTTTTTGACTTGAAAACCAAGATCAGTTAAACCGAAAAACCAAAACACATGAAACTTAAAATAAGTGTGTGTGTTGTGAACTTGAGCATATCATACTATCTAATCTTTACAATGAGATCTAAACAAACTATACTAAAACAAACTGATGTTTTCTTGTAGAACGTCGTCTCCAAGTCGACTCGATCCAAACGTGATCCACCGAGCTTGACTCCAACCGAGTGATAGATATGAACTTGACGCTCGAGCTCTTGAATCACCATGTGAAAGCTCCAAAACACTTTTGTTGAAGCTAATCACCTACTAATATCTTGATCAAATATCTGAAACTAAATATCACAAGATTATTAGTAAACTATAACTACATAAGTTAATCATCATCAAAACTAGAGTGAAGGGCCTCTGGGCCAACAGATTTGAGGCCAAATAAGGGATGCCATAGGATGCGGATTATCTGCGAATATCCGCATTCGAATCTGCCTCCAACCCGGATACGAATATCATTTGTTCACATCCATCAATATCCGTATCCGTATCCGTATCCGAAGGTTAGGTGCGGATACAGATATGGTAAAAGCAATATCCGATCCGTATTTGATCCGATATCTAAAGGTTGGGTGCTTGATAATAATATCTGTATAGAAGAGACTATTCTTCAAGGAAACGAGGCAATAAATTTTGATATTTTAAGTTGGTGAAAAAGTAATGATGAAAAGTATCCAATTCTTGCAAGAGTAGCATGAGATATTTTGGGTATTTCAACATTAATTATGGCATCCGAATCGACATTTAGTACCAGAGGGCGTGTAATCTATTGCTATAAAAGCCGAATGACAACGGGCACGGTGGAATCATTAATATGTATCACATTTATATTATTGTAGATGAGATAAAAAATAATATAAGTATATCCATTTAGTTTATTCGTAACCGTTTTCATTTTTCCATATCTCATTAGTATCCGCATCCAGTCCGTAAATATTCGATCTGTATCTGATATCCAATTTTGGCGGATACGGATGTCATTTTTTCACATCCGCCAATATTCGTATCCGTATCAGAAAGTTGGTTGTGGATATGAATATGATAAAGGCAATATCCGATCCGTATCCGATCCGATGGCACCCCTATGCCAAATCCTTCCCACTCAAATGCCAACATCCGACAATCGAATGCAAGATCCACTCCGTTGAAGTTGATATATATTATTTCAAGAATCTATCAACTAAAAAGTAAGTGTTTGAATACTTTTTGCCCATGCATCAAGTAGGAAAAAAAATAGATGGCTTAAATAGTGAATTGATTAGTTTAACGATGTAAAACATTTGAAACCTAACAAAAATTAGTTTGTAGGAGTTTTAAAATGTTTAGATCATGATCAAATGGCCAGATCAAACATTTATATGTCAGAAGACATAGATCTAACCAACTCACTACTTTCGGCCGTCCATTTTGCGTCGCTTGATGGATGGGCAAAAGTATTCAGAACAATTGATTTTTGGTTTATAGATACTTGAAATAATATAGATCAACTTCAATAGAGTGGGTCTTGTATTCGAATGTCAGAGGGTTGTATTTGAGTGAGAAGGATTCGGGCTCGAATCATCCAAAGTGAGTCAATCTCTTATTTGTTACATATATATATAGTAGAAATAAAATATATAAGTAATATATATTAGTTATAAGTAAAGCGGATATTAAACAGTGGGAACACCATAATATCTATGTCCACCCCGTTTGCAAAATGATACCTGCTCTCTATAGAGGACGCTAAGGGCCTGTTTGGTTGTCGTAACTGGCCGTAATTCGTAAGTCGTAATTAGTAAAGTCTTTTACAGTTGTAAATGAGTTACATGCATGGAAGCTTTATGGTGTTTGATTGGTAATATAAAGTTGTAAGTGGAAAAGTGTATTGTGTTTTACAATGTTTGATTGTCGTAATGTGTAAGTCGTAAGTGAAAAAGTTGACCACAAAATAACTATTTGGTGATTTAAAAAGTTTTAATATTGTAAATAAATATTAAAAATGCTAAATATTAAAAAAATTTAATATTAACATAAAAAAAATAATACAAATTTGCATGACAACAAAATTAACTGTAACTGGGCTGTAAGTGAGTGGTAATTGGGTTGCAAGTGAGTGATAATTGGATTGTGTAAGCCTTTTACGAATTACGGTCCAAACAAACGCCGTAATTGTTGTTGGAATTGAAGAAGATAAAAGCGAATCTTTGAGCTGAATTATGGCAGGATCCGTTGATCGAATCAATTGGATGATGGTTGGAGTGTGTTCTCCTTCCATTGGGGATGAACATGGTATATTCACATGTTCAATTCCGACTTCGAATGAATGAGATATTCAAGTCCAAAGATTGCATAATTCAAAGCCAAATGGGACTAAAGATAGCTAAAAGCATTTAGTCCCACATTGGCCATGGGATGGAAGTTTGTGGTGTATATATAGAGAAAATTGAGAACAAAGGGCGTGCCCTTTGGGTACTTGGAGTTTTCGCGTACAAAAAGGAGGGAACTATGCTCGCACATGCGTGCGCGCGCGGCGGCGGCCGGAGCCGGGTCCGAGTCCGAGTCCGGGCTCGGGTTTGGGTTTGGGTTCCCTACCTGGCCTGGTTTTTTTTGAACCGGGTGTCGCGTGTATGGGTTACTCCGCTGCCCGAACCAAACCCGCTCCGCTACCCGATCCGCTCCAGCCTACCCGCCAACGGGTGTCTGCGAACGGATCCGAACCGCCCGCCAACGGCTGTCGGAAAACCGGTTGGGCGGTTGGACCGTTGTGCAGTTGAACGGTTGCGACGGTTCTGTCCGAACCGTCGCAACTGTTTGTTGGATTAGGTGTCTAAGTCATAACTATAATTGATAGCAGCATAGTCCTTTTGGGTTGCCCTCGAGATTCAAAAATAAGTATAACTGAAAGGAGAACAAAATTTCCTTTGGAAAATTAGTCCCACATTGGTGGGATAAGAAAACTGGAGGTTATCCAAGGCTATAAATAGGGCCTTAGGTATTCATTCTAATTCACTACCTCTTGGCTTGAGTATTAGCCTCCTTCTTTCTCCTCTTGGAAGAACTCTTTGATAGTTCATCCATACTTAGTTAAATTTTTGAATCGTTGGGTGTGATTCCATCAGAGGCACGACATTTGTGGTGCTTGCTTCCAAGAGATCTGAAGGGATAATTTTAGTTGTTTACTATAACAACTAAAAGAGGCACGACGTTTGTGGTGCTTGTTTCCAAGAGATCTGAAGGGATAATTTTAGTTGTTTACTATAACAACTAAAAGGTATGTAATTCTATTTTCTTCTGTAGTAATTTTAATTAATTACTGGGATATTAGGATTCTTTTATGTTCAAAGTTATAGGTTCAATTGTGAAAACACAGATCATGTTTTAGGTTGCATGCTCCCTTAAAAGTCTAAGTTTGTTTGTAATACCTAAAACCCATCAGTGGTATCAGAGCAGGTTTGTTTTCAATTGAATTTGCTATAATTGTTGAATTGATAAGGTAACTAAATTTTATTTACCATATATATATTGATTCTCATTAAAGGTATAATGATAATAAAAGGTAACTAAATTTTATTTACCATATATATATATTGATTCTCATTAAAGGTATAATGAGAATAAAAGGTAACTAAGTTTTATTTACCATATATATATTGATTCTCATTAAAGGTATAATGATAATAAAAGGTAACTAAATTTTATTTACCATATATATATTGATTCTCATTAAAGGTATAATGAGAATAAAAGGTAACTAAATTTTATTTACCATATATATATTGATTCTCATTAAAGGTATAATGATAATAAAAGGTAACTAAATTTTACTTAAATCCCAATCTTAGTTACTTTAAGAAAAAAAAATGTGAAATTGTATGTTAACCCATGAAATTGCACATTACACCTTATAAGTCATTAGTGGAGCGTGTGTGGTTAACCAGCACACTAATAGGGACTAATAAAGAGAAGTAATGGGTATCTTATAAATTGTTATTGTTGATGGAGTGTGTGTGGTTTACCAGCACATCAATTGAGATGATAAATGACATGATAGTTACCAAGCACATTTGCATGGTTATTCACATCTTGTTTGTGATCCTCGGTATCCCAGTCACAAATGTAAGAGCATAATCTGAGATTAAACATGCCATTGAATAGTTTCAATGAGTCTCAAAAGACATACCTGTATGAAATTTGCAATTAGATTACGGCATCCCTTTTCTAAGTTGTGAATTCCATAGTTGGATCCTAGCCTCAATATTTCAATTTTGAGTTGTTATATTAAGGTTTATTTTTTCTAACTCAAACTACCTTTCTTTTAGAAATGTCTGCCCCTAACGATGCTTCTGGTTCCTCCTCCTCCAATCACAACTTTTCTTTGTTGAACATCTGCTCAAAGGTGACATTAGATGGCACCAACTATAATGACTGGATGCGCAACATCAAAATGGCTCTTCGTTTCGAGGACAAGGAGTATGTCCTTGACAAAGAACTTGTTGAAATTGACGAAGAGAAGGCCACTCCTGAAGAATTAGCTGCTTATAAGAAGCACTACACGGATGCAACAAAAGTTGCTTGCATCATGGTTGCTACCATGACTCCTGAACTGCAAAAATTCTATGAGGATTACTGGCCGTACGAGATGAACAAAGACCTTATGGAAAAGTACCATAAGCGAGCTCGTCAAGAAAAGTACGAGATAGTAAAGTCCCTCATATCAAGCAAGATGAAGGACGGAGAGTCTGTCAGCGGCCACGTGCAAAGGATGCAGCGATACGTAGAACGCCTTGTGAGGCTAAATGTGCATATTGATGATGAGTTGGCTATTGACATAGTCTTGAACTCATTACCAAGTTGTTATGATCAGTTCATCTTGACCTATCATTTGAACAACAATGAGACCACATTGGCTCAATTGCACAACCTCCTGAGGACAGCTGAAACTGGGATGAAGGGAAAGAGTGATCCCCCCACTCCTGCTAATACTACCGTTCTGGCCATTGGGTAAGGAAAAGGGAAAAAGAGGAAAGGTCCTCCCAAGCAAAACTGGAAGGGAAAGTCTCATGTAAAACCAGTTCTGATATTACCCCTGTCTCTGATCCTAAAGAGGCCACTTGCTTCTATTGCAACGACAAAGGACATTGGAAACGAAGCTGCCCAAAGTATCTGCAAGATTTAAAAGATGGGAAAGTAAAACCATCTACTGCAGGTATATACACTATTTCGTCTATTAACGCAACATCTTCTGATTCTTGGGTCCTTGATACAGGATGTGGGTTTCACATTTGCTCTGTATTGCAGGGACTAAAAAAAAGTGAGGATGTGGAGCATGGTAGAATGAACTTGATCATGGGGAATAGGCGATCTTCACCTGTCACCAAGATTGGAGTTTATAGTCTAGTGCTTAATAATGGTGTTAATTTAGATTTATTGAATTGTTGCTACTCGTCAGAAATGACACGAAACATTATCTCTTTTCATGCATTGTTCAAACAAGGTTTTAGATATTCTTTTAATGATGAGAATGGTTCTATTTCTGCTTATAAAAATGGCAATTTTTATTTTGAAGCTTTACTTTGTGATGGTGTGTATGAAACTGTGATGTGTGTAGACAACTTAGGTAATAGTGTATTTCAAATTGATTCGTCTAATGGTGTAGACAAAGCGTGCTTGTGGCATTGCCGTCTTGGACACATTAAAAAAAACGCATGGCTCAACTCCAAAAGGATGGGGTGTTGGAATCATTTGACCTAAGGTCAGATGATACATGCGAATCTTGTCTTTTGGGTAAGATGACAAAATCACCTTTCACTGGATTTTGTGAAAGAGGTGAAGGTTTGTTGGATCTCATACACACAGACGTGTGTGGACCCTTCAGATCAGCCACAAGGGATACTAATCGATTCTATGTGACTTTTACTGATGATTATAGCAGATATGGTTATATCTACTTAATAAAGCATAAGTCTGAAACCTTTGAAAAGTTCAAAGAGTTTAAACAAGAAGTCGAGAATCAATTAGGCAGGAAGATAAAGATGCTCCGATCAGATAGAGGCGGAGAGTATCTTAGTATCGAGTTCCATGACTATCTCAAGGAATGTGGAATAGTTTCACAATTGACACCTCCTAGGACACCACAACTTAATGGTGTGGCTGAGAGACGCAATCGAACCTTGTTAGACATGGTGCGTTCCATGATGAGTCGAGCTTCACTTCCAATATCATTCTGGGGGTATGCCTTAGAAACTGCCGCCCACATTCTTAATCTTGTTCCAACAAAGAAGGTTGCCAAAACACCTCACGAAATGTGGACAGGAAAAGTTCCCTCGTTAGCACATATTAAGGTTTGGGGTTGTGAAGTTTTCGTTAGACGAGAAACTCACGACAAGCTTGAACCTCGTAGTGAGCGATGTGTTTTCATCGGCTATCCACAGAAGAAGTCATTTGGATATTTGTTCTACAGACCTGGTGAGAACGTGGTCTTTGTAGCACGGAGAGGAGTCTTTCGAGAGAGAGAGCTCATATGCAAAGAGGACAGTGGGAGCGCCGTTGACCTTGAAGAAATTCAAGAGCCAGCAGATGAAGGAACCTTTGAAACCACTATGGTTCAACCAGAGGAAGAGATTCCAGTTGAACCCATTGACACTTCATTACCTCTTAGGCGTTCTACTAGAGTTGGCAAGCCAACTGAGTTCTATGGTTGCCATATAACTGCAAATGGAGACACGTTTATCAGTGACAATACACTGGTAAATTTGGATGAGCCGACGAACTATAAGGAAGCCATGGCAGGCCCTGAGGCAGCCAAATGGAAAGAGGCAATGGACAGCGAGATCAAGTCTATGTATGACAACCAAGTTTGGAACTTGGTTGATCAACAACCTGGTCGGAAGACAGTTGGTTGTAAATGGATCTTCAAGAAGAAGATCGACATGGATGGTAATGTAAGCACATTCAAAGCACGACTGGTGGCGAAAGGCTTTACTCAAACCCCAGGGATTGACTATGATGAGACCTTCTCACCAGTGGCTAAGATAAAATCTATTAGGATAATGCTAGCCATAGCTGCATTTCATGACTATGAAATTTGGCAGATGGATGTCAAAACTGCCTTCCTAAACGGAAAGTTGGCTGAGGATGTTTACATGAGTCATCCAGAAGGTTTTGTGGATGCAAAGTTTCCCAATGGAGTATGCAAGCTTGAGAAATCCATCTATGGATTAAAACAAGCGTCTCGCAGATGGAATCTTTGCTTCGATGAGAAAGTCAAAGAGTTTGGTTTCTCTAGAAGTGAGGATGAGTCGTGTGTATATGTCAATGCTAGTGGGAGCATAGTCACCTTCCTGGTATTGTATGTTGATGACATACTTCTTATAGGAAATGACATTCCAACCTTGCAAAATGTTAAGTCTTGGCTTGGAAAGTGTTTCGCTATGAAGGATCTAGGAGAGGCTGCCTACATTCTAGGAATAAGAATTTTAAGGGACAGGAGTAAAAGACTAATTGGACTTAATCAGAGTACCTACTTGGATAAAGTACTGAAACGTTTCTGTATGGAGAATTCCAAGAAAGGAGAACTGCCCATCCAGAGTAATACCAAAATGAGTAAGACTCAAAGTCCGAGTACAGATGAAGAGATAGCAGAAATGAGTAGAATTCCATATGCTTCTGCTGTTGGTTCTATCATGTATGCTATGACATGTACTCGTCCTGATGTGTCCTTTGCTTTGAGCATGGTCAGTCGTTATCAGGGAAATCCAGGTAAAGCTCATTGGGTAGCGGTTAAGAATATTCTCAAGTATCTGCGAAGGACTAAGGACTGGGTCCTAGTACTTGGTGGCTGTGATACATTGAGAGTAACTGGGTATAGTGACGCCAGCTTTCAAACAGATAGAGACAACTTCCGTTCCCAATCTGGCTGGGTCTTTACCTTAAACGGAGGAGCAGTTACTTGGAAAAGTTCCAAGCAAGACACAGTGGCTGATTCTACTTGTGAATTAGAGTACATAGCGGTAAGCGAAGCATCAAAGGAGGCAATTTGGTTGAAAAACTTCATCGAAGATCTTGGAGTTGTGCCAACCATCAAGGAGCCAATGGATATTTTCTGTGATAATGAAGGAGCGGTTGCATTAACAAAAGAACCAAGAGATCATGGCAGATCTAGACATATTAACAGAAAATACCATTTTATCAGACACAAGATAGAAGAAGGTCACGTTGTAGTGAGGAAGGTTTCATCTGAAGATAATCCTGCAGATCCACTCACAAAGGGTCTGAGTAGGGTTAAACACAATCAGCATGCTAGGAGCATTGGTCTGAGAGATGATGTTGGTTTTAGCAGTTAGATAGTTAGTTTGAAACTTATAACAAAGTAAATGTGATTGACTTTTGGTGATTAAATAATAGAGAATTATTTATGAGTTTATTTACTACCTTTTGTCAATTGTTTATTATTGTGTTTCATTTTTGCATGTTTTACTTCCCGAATAATTTGATTATTCGAATTCCACAGTCGATCATACTTTTGGAAGTAAGTAGTGAATAAAGACTGTCATGAATGGAGTTGTGGATTGTCTAAAGAGTTTTAGACATAGCAATGGTATTGCTGCAATGTTCGTGAGTACTTTGAAATGGAGATTTAAGTATTGGATTAACCCACGCTCAGAGAATTACTTCATGGAATTTATCACGAGTAATTCTGAGACGATAATATCTTATAATCTTTAAATGGAGATATATGAGTTGTGGTTTACAAGTCAGTTGTGCGTTGATAATGTGTAAACGCATCAGTAACTTGATGTTATAAAACGCATTGTTGTGCATGATTTGATGAGTAAATGGTGCAAGCATATAGGTCAAAGTTTATTCGTTCCTTTTGTCCTAACGGGAAAAGCGATATCTTTGGGCCCCTCGGTGATTTGAAGTTGACATATAGTGTCGGGCCCGACCAGGACTAAATTGATGTGTTCATTTAGTAGTTCTATGTCATTACAAATCAGAAATCGGGAAACAAAATACTGGACAAAGAGATTGATTATGTTCCATGTCTCATGTTCAAATGATATCTTGTAGAACGAAGGATTATATGATCTCTTATCTTAGGACACGAAACTGACTAGGTCAGAGTTCGACAATGGCTTTTGGAAGCTACAATTTGCTGATCAATTAGGAAGTTATTAGACTTATCCAAGTGGGAGACTGTTGGATTAGGTGTCTAAGTCATAACTATAATTGATAGCAGCATAGTCCTTTTGGGTTGCCCTCGAGATTCAAAAATAAGTATAACTGAAAGGAGAACAAAATTTCCTTTGGGAAATTAGTCCCACATTGGTGGGATAAGAAAACTGGAGGTTATCCAAGGCTATAAATAGGGCCTTAGGGATTCATTCTAATTCACTACCTCTTGGCTTGAGTATTAGCCTCCTTCTTTCTCCTCTTGGAAGAACTCTTTGATAGTTCATCCATACTTAGTTAAATTTTTGAATCGTTGGGTGTGATTCCATCAGAGGCACGACATTTGTGGTGCTTGCTTCCAAGAGATCTGAAGGGATAATTTTAGTTGTTTACTATAACAACTAAAAGAGGCACGACGTTTGTGGTGCTTGTTTCCAAGAGATCTGAAGGGATAATTTTAGTTGTTTACTATAACAACTAAAAGGTATGTAATTCTATTTTCTTCTGTAGTAATTTTAATTAATTACTGGGATATTAGGATTCTTTTATGTTCAAAGTTATAGGTTCAATTGTGAAAACACAGATCATGTTTTAGGTTGCATGCTCCCTTAAAAGTCTAAGTTTGTTTGTAATACCTAAAACCCATCACTGTTGACTTCTGGCTGACGAGAATGCCCTCCCGGAGCGCTATAAATAGCGCTCCAGATTTCCATTCTCAGACACACCAAAATAATCTCTCTATATCTGAGTTCTGAAGCTCTGCGTTCTGAACTGGCAGTGAAGTTCTGAAGCGACTTCCAACGTGAAGTGGGAAATCCGTAACTCGGTTTCCGAAGCGACTTCCAAAGGAGATTCTGCAAAATTGTTCTGAAAAGGGAATCAGAAATTCAACAGATTCTTTTATAAGAATTGTTGTCTGAATCTGGTACTTCTGAAGAAAAATTCTTCAACATTCTTTCGTCCTCAACAGTGGGTGCTCCTCCAGAGAGTAAAGGCAAATATTCTGTTGAAATTTGACCTTGTACCGCTGCTTCAACGATCCTGTGAAGGTACTGGTTGACTAAGGTTCGACTGTACGGTGATTTGGTAGTGCTATCCAAATACCGTGAAGGAGTGTTGTATCTTGGGAGACCAGCGTCCATTATCCTGTTAGCACCGGTGCGGGGGACGTAATTGTCTTAAGGAGATTCGCTCTAAGCGTACCTCACTCCAAATACTGTATAAGTGGATTAAGTCCTTTATACAGGGGATATACTTTACAGTATATCGAGACTGACTTAGATTCAGTCTAATTGGTGCTTTAACCAAGGAAGGAAATTGAAAGGTGGTTCTTAAATTAAGGAACGTTCTATTGAACGGAAAACCTCTCACCTGATATTTGCCGACCTGGCCAATTAGATTGTTGATATCTCAGTGATCTTGATTAGTTGTCAGATTGATTCTTGTTAAGCAGAATACCCAACAATTATAACTGGGTTGTAAGTCATTTACGATTTACGAACTTTTACGTGAAACAACGGCTCCTAAGTCGACAGAAATTAGATACAGTAGACACTGGCTTAGAAATTAAATAGAGTAGACTTTGATTTACTATGTGTACTCTCTTGCTTGAACATTTGTAGATAGGAAGTTGGTTTTGGATATTGCAATTAGAGAAATACTTTTTCTACACGCTTTCAACCTACATGATTTCTACACGAGCAATTCACTTCGGTTCCCTAACATCAGGAAAAAAAATTAATACGGGTCTACTGAAATTAGTCTTATGCAGAGAATGTGCGGGTTGAAAGTGTACAGGAAAAGTATTTTCTTGCGGATATCCATTTACATTTCTAGCACGAGTGTACTTGGCTGTTTGGGGTGGCCGCAAATCATAAGTTGTAAGTGAGAAACTCTTTTACGATTATAAGTGAGTTTTGCACTAATAAATTTTTAAGTACTTGATTAGTAAAGTGAAAGGGTAAATGAGAAAGTACGTCATGGCTTATATTGTTTGGCACAACTATAAAGTAAAATGAAAATTCAATTTTTACGTTATTTATTTTGTTACAAGTGGACTGCAAGTGCAAAGGGAAATTCATTTTTTTTTTAAATTAGAGTAATTTTTTTATTAGGTTAATACTTTCTAATTATTAGATTAATCTTATTTTATTATTAGATTAATTTTTTTAAATTATCAAATCGAGCAAAGTGAGTTTTCTCCTGTGACTTCTTAAATTTTGTCCGTCTGTCCCCCAAAAAGAGCCTCAAAAAGAACTGAGCGGCCCTCTCTTCCCCCCTCTCCCCGCGTCCTTCCCTCCTTACTACTCTCTCCTCTCTTCCCTCTCCCTCTCCTATCTTTTCACTCTTTATTCTTCCTCCCTCTCCTCTACGTCGCTCGATTTCACCGCAAACGGTAATCTAGTAAGAATAGTCTTTTGTTAATATTTTTTAATTAGACCCCCCCGCGCGCGCGGCGGAGGCACTCGCCACCATGGCCATCTCTCCGGGTGCATTGCCCATGCGTTGGAGATTATTGATAGCATGCCAATGCCTGCAAATGCAGCAATATGGCGGTATCAGGACGGCTGTTAGAGCTATGGAGCATATTGTTGAGCTCGAGCCCGATGATTGACTTTGTGCTGCTTTCAAAATGCGTATGATGCAGCGTGCAGGTGAGAGGGGTGGCAAAGCTGAGGAGAATGATGAGAGGTAGCAAGTTGAAGAGTACACCAGCGTGTAGCTTGATCGAGGAGAATAATGTGGCTCAAGGGTTTGTACCTGGAGATTACTCAAATCTGTGGTTTGTAGAAATATCTGATATGTTGTACCTCCTGGCCTCAACTGCAGGAGAATCTGAGGAACAGGTAGATTCGCTAGATTCAAGTTATGTGTATAGTGATGACTCTTTGCTCACTGAAGAATGTCGAACAGGCAGAAAAAAATATCTGTAAATTTTGAAATGAATTTAATCAAATGACAGATTATTGGCATAATATTCAAAGATTTCGCGTTAATTGGAACATGTTCGAATTTTATGGGTTTTTTTCATGGGTTAGCTTTACAAGAAACAATGTGACTATATGAATTCAATCATTTACTTGATTTACCTGGAATTCTGATCGCAAGACTATCATAAGAAATGAGGCTGCTCTATGTGTGAGCCAATAATCAAGGCACGATCCAGCTACGCCCAGTCAAGTTTGTTAGAGTTTGTTAGCATAATTGTAAGATTTGATGGCATCATTTTAGTTAAGGTTGTGATTTGATGGCATCATTTTACCTAAGTTTGTTGAGGTTGTGAAGGCTATTTAAAGGCCAAGTAGCTGTATTTGTTTCACAGTGAATTGGGAAATTAAAAAAAAAAAAACCTGAAGTTTCTTCTCCCCTCAAAAATTAGTTTATCTCTCGTTCCCAGTTTGTTGCTACCGATCCTTTGCAGGTCTCGGAGCTGCTCGAAACCAACATCTGGTATCAGAGCTGCAGGTTAATGCCCAAATACCTTCGTCTCAACACCATGGCGATGATTTCAGGGTCCTCATCCTCGACAGCACCAGCAACAAAGGAGGGCGGAATCACTCTTCATTACCCAATGCTAACCCCGACAAACTACTCCACCTGGGCCATTAAAATGGAAGTTTTCATGGAGGCTCAGGGAGTTTGGGAGGCAGTTGAACCTGCGGCAGGCGTGGCCGTAGACAAGAAGAAGGATAAACTAGCATTGGCATGCATCTTCCAAGCAGTTCCAGAGGAGATCTTGTTACAGTTGGCGAAGTACAAGACATCCAAAGAGGCGTGGTAAAGCTTGAAGACAATGTACCAAGGGGTTGATCGCGTTAAGAAGGCGCGAATTCAGACCCTGAAGAGCGAGTTTGAGACCCTACGAATGAGGGATTCTGAGTCCGTCGATGAGTTTGCAGGGAAACTCACAACCCTGGCAAGCAAGATTCGAGGGCTTGGAGAGAAGATGGACGACGACGTGATCGTCAAGAAGGTACTTGTATCTGTGCCTAACAAATTTTTGCAGGTAGTAGCCACGATTGAACAATTCGCGGATGTTGAAACAATGCCAGTGGAGGAAATCATTGGCCGCCTCAAAGCTTACGAGGAGCGCATACGTGGGAGAGATGAAAGCAGCGGAAGCCAACTTCTCCTGACTCACGCTGAGTGGCAAGCAAAGAAGAAGAAGAATAGACAGCCTGAACCTTCACGAACACCGAGCAAAACAACTCGACCAATCGAGGGCGTGGCAACCCTCTCGGTCGAGGTCGTGGGCACGGAAGAGGAGGTCGAGATGGCCAGAGAGCAGCCCCTCAAGAAGGTGATGGAGGTCGTAATTCAACCAACCATAACAAGTCAAAGTTCAGATGTCATTACTGCAACAAAGTTGGGCACTTCGCATCGGAGTGTTACAGCCGACGCAGAGATGAGGAAGCCAACTTGGCTCGAGCACAAGATGAAGAGGCCGCGTTGCTTCTGGGTGAGACTCAGGAGGAGTCTCCAGGGGTGATCATGCTTAACGAAGAAAAGATCGTACCCAATCTACGTGCTGCAGATGAAGCACAAGTCGACTCAGACATGTGGTATCTCGACAATGGCGCGAGTAATCACATGACAGGCCATCAAAACAAATTCAAGGAACTTGATCGGAGCGTCACAGGGCGTGTCAAGTTTGGTGACGGCTCGACAGTGCAGATCGAGGGGAAAGGCTCGATCCTATTCCAATACAAGAATGGGGAGCAACGACTACTTCCCGAGGTATACTTCATCCCTAAACTAAGAAGTAACATTCTAAGCCTTGGCCAATTGACAGAGGATGGGAGCAAGGTGGAGCTGTTCGACGACCATTTGAAGGTGTTCGACAAAAGGGGTGTGTTGCTGATGAAGGTCAGGAGATCTGCAAACCGCCTATACAAGATAGTGCTTCAATCTTGCAAGCCTATTTGCCTGTTGTCCAAGCTTGAAGATCCAGTCTGGCTGTGGCATGCAAGGCTGGGACACATCAACTTCTTTGCGCTTAAACTAATGGCAGATAAGAAGATGGCCATTGGACTTCCGAAAGTCGAACACCCAAACCAATTGTGTGAAGGCTGCCTCGTCGCAAAGCAAGCCCGACTCCCTTTCCCTCAGCAGACGAGCTACAGGGCTGAGAGACGTCTGTAACTCATCCATGCTGACTTGTGTGGGCCTATTACGCCCGCAATTGCAGCAGGTAACAGATACTTTCTCCTACTCGTGGATGATTTCAGTAGGATGATGTGGGTGTTCATGTTAAAAGATAAGAGTGAAGCTTTCAATTCTTTTAAGAAGTTCAAATCACTTGTGGAGATGAGTGTGATAGCAAGGTGAAGACACTTAGAACTGATCGCGGAGGAGAGTTCTTGTCCAGAGACTTCACTAATTATTGTGAAGCTGAAGGAATTCAACGACACTTTACTGCCCCGTACATGCCACAACAGAATGGGGTGGTAGAGCGTCGAAACAGGACCGTGATGGACACGACGAGAAGCTTGATGAAGAGCAAGCAGGTGCCTGCAATATTACGGGGTGAAGCAGTCAGACATGTTGTTTATTTGCTCAATAGATTGCCCACGAAGTCTCTCCACGAGATGACACCCTTTGAAGCTTGGCACGGTAAGAAACCAAACGTTAATCACTTGAAGTTGTTTGGTTGTATTGCACACATGAAAGCTGCAGGTCCCGATCACAAGAAGTTAGACGATCGCAGCACCCCTCTAGTCTACCTTGGTGTGGAAGAAGATAGCAAGGCTCATCGTCTTCTTGATCCTCAATGTGGCAAAGTCCATATCAGTCGGGACGTCATGTTTGACGAAGCAGGAAGTTGGAATTGGAGCACGCCCGACGGAGCTAATCCAATGAGCTGGGTTGAGTTCTCCATTCAAGTTCCAGCTGAGAAAAATGCAACCCAGCCACCACGAAGATCAGAGGAGCATCCAGCTGAGAGCGTAGGAGACGCGCTCTCACCATTGACGCACGGGGCATCATGTAATATCCCTATTTTTAAAGTACGGTATTTAAATAAAATATACTGGTATTTTAAATGTGTACATGTATTTATTTCTCATGTGATATAATATTACTCGTTGTTAGTAATATCTATATGGTTACTGTGATTATTAGTATTAGTTGGTCATGTAATGTATTGGTATTATTAATATTATTATTTTGGTTAAGGGATGTTACTACTAATGTTGGATTATTATTTTGTAGTTGTGTATTTCCCTTACCCTTGATTCCTATTCATGTCTCATTCCCTTGTATCCTTGTTCCTACCCGTTAGCCAAACCCACTACCATCCGGACCCTACCGTTATCCTCTTTTACATCCAATACCCGATTATCTTTTTGGATCCTAACCCATGCCCGCTAGCCTAAACCCAACACTTATTCATCCATTGGGCCTCAAACCCAATTCAACCCAATAACCCAATACTCCTATATATAAACCTATTGTTAACCTAAACCTAGATCTAAACCTAATTAATCTCCTTCTTCCCAATACCCACAGCCGCACCATCCCTCTTCTCTCTCCCTGCAGTCTTTTCCTCCCTGCGCGCGGCAACCACCACCAGCCATGGCCGAGTCCAGATCCATGGCAGCCCCTCTCCCTCTCTCCAGCAGCGAGCTCTCCTCCTGGCTTCCTCTCCAGGCCGGATTTCAGCACCCTGAGCAACACGGCAGATCTCCTCCTTCCTTTCTTCTTGATTCTCCGATGTTTGTTCCAGTTTTGCCCAAATCCATGCCGATCTCTTGCAGTTTGATCGACGGAGCTCCGTAGGCGAGGACGAGGGAAAGGGAAGCGACTGTAAGTAAGTCGGATCTTGATATTTCCATCCCTTGGTTGGATCAGTTCAATATTTTCTTTCAGGGAGGTTTTTCTTGTTTGTTTTTGGGACATATGAATTGCCACAAAATAGTGATTTTTGAGTTGCTGATTCTTGTGCATTGTTGGTATTTGCTGTGATTTCATTGATTTCAGCAAGTACAATAACTTCCATCTTGTGATCTCAATATTTTAGATAGTGGTTTAGTCTTCGAGGTCATTGTTGTGTTCGATTCGTGGGTAATTGGAAATGAGTGAGATTTGAAGTACTGATACTTGAAGAGGGCTTTGTGAAGCAAAGAGCTGCCAATTTAATTGGGAAGGTATTGGAAACTTTAGAGGGCGTTTTTCTGGAAAAAAAAAAGAATTAAGGAAGTTTTACATCTTGCAAATGAAAGAGAAATTAGAAAAGAACCAATATCTGATGCTTAGTTTTGTCATGGATTATGGAGGAGAAAGGTGAGGGCTAGTCTGATGGCCATGTTGATTCTAAAATTTATATCAAGAGTTGCTATTTTGTTAGATTTCTTATAGTGCCAGTCTAAGCATACTGTTACTTATCTTTTACTTGTAGATCAAGACTCTAATTTTTTTAATACACTTTTCTTTCCCTTCTCCCCTTTATATTATTCAATAACACCAGCGACAAACATTTTGCCATTGTGGCCCCTGCGGTTGGGTGCCCTCCCAAATAATAGAGACATCCCTTTTACCTCATTTAATATCGACAAATCGTTTGCTTTGAAATCTTTGATATCTAGAATGCTGCTAATTCTGTTGTGCATATGCATAAATAGATTCATACAAGGTCACTAATTTTTGTTGATTTCTTTCTGCGAAAGTGGAGAAGTTCTTTCGGAGTAATATTGGACCATAGATCACACTTGCAATTGCCGGGAAAATTTATAGAATGGCAACATAACTGGTCATTCTGTATAGATCCAAATATCGAGCAGTTAAGAAACATGGAGAATTAGTGACTGAAATGTCGGGCAAGTTCATATAATTTATGTATGCTCATGCAATATCTTTTCAAATTCTGATGACAAATTTAAAATAATGTAGTTTACCTGTTTATCGGTGATTACTTGGGTCTGGTCATTTACCGAAAGAGCTAAGTTCTATTTGACTATGGATATTTTGAAATACAAGTTTTCATTAAACAATATATAATAAAAATATTATTTAATTGATTTGCCGTATCCACTACTAATCCGTATCTATGAATTCTGAAAATTCTGCTTATCTGGATATTATTATCTTATTGCATCCAGTATGTGTACCCATAACTGCTCATGATTTGTGGGTTCATAATTAAATGTATGGAATTTCTTATGAGATAGAAATCTTGAAAAGGCACGATGATAAGGACAAAAAGAATAATTGTTACTGATACATAGGAAATTTGAAGACCGATTCATGAGATGATCCGTAGATCAGTACCGGTTCGTGCAGTGAAGACCAGATGGCGATTCAGTTCTGAAATCGCGTTGTTTCATGTGAGTGTTTCTTATTTTCTTTTGAGTATTTTGATATTATTTTATGTGAGTGTTTGCTCTTGTATCATTTCCTTTATTCACTGTTCTCAGTAGTATTTTATATGTTACTTGTATTATTACATGTGATTGTCTTCTTTATTGTACCAGTTTGACTACCTATATCACTTCATGTGACATCAGGGACCATACATCTTATTCATTTAGTGTAATTGAGAGATTATTAGAATCATTTCATGTATTGGTAGTTGTCACTAGTTGACTTAGGCCTAGTATTGGATACTCTGGACTGTAATTTGATCTACTGATCAGTTAGACGTAACTTTATTAGTTGAGTATTGAGGACACATCAGATATGATCTTATTAGTTGAGTTGTGACTTAGATTGATCTTGAGTTGGAGGTTATCCAGAATCTATATTCCTTATATTGGAGCCTGACTGATAAACCTAGTATTCAGATTACTGGAAGTTACGGGGAAATGATTGGTTGACTGTAACACCTTATACAGTTTATTGTTCATCGTATACATGGTTACTGTTACTGTTACTGTTACTGTTACTGATATTGTTCACCGTGTATACGATTACTGATTGATTATTACTGTACTGATATTGTTACCATCCCGTAGCATCCCAGTAATTGAAATGGCATAAGGTATTGATTGTTATTGATGGCATTACCTCACTGACTGTACACTAGACACCTTTCACTGGACCTTGACATATGACTATCGCTGTTACTTGACATCTAGTACTCCTGTACCCCCTGTATCCATGTCCCATGCACTGTTGACCTGTTAATAGTACAGTCAAACCGGCGTCCGGCGGTTTGCCGCCTGGTGTCGGGATTGACGAGGATGTATCCCACAATCGTGCTAGCGTCCGGCGGATCTTGAAAGGAACTAAGTGCCACGTGGAGCAAAGTGCCACACCATACACATGGTGGGGGCCACCTCTTGAATCCACGGGGGCCACCTCTAGAATCATGTTTCCCTCAGAGCAAAGTGCCACATGGAGCAAAGTGCCACACCATACACATGGTGGGGGCCACCTCTTGAATCTGTGGGGGCCACCTCTTGAATCTGTAGGGCTATCTATTGTACGTGACGCCTGGTGTTAGCGTGATATTGCATTCTCAGTGCTTATTAGCATCCACACGCACTTGTATGATGATAACCCCTAGGACTCATGTTATTGGTTCTCTTTCCCTATTCGAACAATGATACCCGCATATCGGAGTTCGGATGAGTTCTACTGGATGTGCGGGCTCCAGGGTGAACTGTCGGATGTTGTGGGACGCCGGTGGGAAAGTGACAAAGATAACATAGAACACTACTGATTGTTATTGATTGATTTGAATGGACACATTGTATTATGCCCTGAATGGTTACCCTGCCTTATGACATATGACTGTATACATGATTGTAACCAGGACCAGATTATTATAACCAGGATCAGACTTATGACCAGACTTGGATATCAGTTTAGTGACTTGTGATGGATACTTATTTTTACGTTGATTGCATATTTACAGTTGTGCCATTTGTCTGCTACCTGTATTCATGTTTTTATCATATGTGTTACTGTTCAGTTATTTATTGTGTTATTCAGTCTTTCTATTTGCTGTTGTTCTTATCATTATATATGCACATGGTTTCTTCTGCACGAGTTCTTTTCCCTTTACACACACACTCATTATGGTCGCGTTCTGATGACCCTGGATTTGCACGTCCAGATATTGGACGATTGTTTCTAATGTGCAGGTATTCGAGGAGACGGTACGCTTTGCGAATAGCTGGAGCTTCTTCCTATTCTATTCTGGTACTTTTGCATTCATGTTCCTGCTATATTCCTTGATTCTTGTATGTCGCATTTAGCCTGTCATTATATTCTTGTTATTTCATGACTCTACCTTTATCTCTTTCAACTGCCTTATTCTCGTCATTATTCATATGTTACCATGTGTAGTCTTATATGTATTATTGTAGTGATCTGGTTTAGATTATAACTTGTTCAGGTTAACTTAGGCTTAGCGTATATGCGTGGGGTATTATCCTCGCGTATATACGCCGCCATAACGACTCCGTATCTTTAGGGTCGGGGCGTTACAGAGTGGTATCAGAGCCAGGTTCGACATAAAAGAGAACCTAGTTCCTACCTGTAACCTGAGACAGTTATGTTGACACTACAATATACATATACTATTCACGTGATAATATTGACTCCATTTGGAAATTGATCGTCCTCCCTTTGGAATTTCGTTCTTGATCTGTTGATATTCTTATTTCCAACACTTCAATTAGAGTGATTTGGATGTCCATCTTGATTTCATCCTTCCTATTCATTCCTCCTGATTCTATCTCTTGAGATCGGTTGCTCCATGTTGAAGTTGGTAGCAGAGATCAGAGCGCGCAACGGAATCGTGGTGTCCCAACGAGGCAACGTGGAAGATTGTTGTGTTCTCTCTTGATCTTTGATTTTTACCATTCCCTACCTTATTTGAATTTCGAGGACGAAATTTTTATTAAGGTGGGTAGAATGTAATATCCCTATTTTTAAAGTACGGTATTTAAATAAAATATACTGGTATTTTAAATGTGTACATGTATTTATTTCTCATGTGATATAATTTTACTCGTTGTTAGTAATATCTATATGGTTACTGTGATTATTAGTATTAGTTGGTCATGTAATGTATTGGTATTATTAATATTATTATTTTGGTTAAGGGATGTTACTACTAATGTTGGATTATTATTTTGTAGTTGTGTATTTCCCTTACCCTTGATTCCTATTCATGTCTCATTCCCTTGTATCCTTGTTCCTACCCGTTAGCCAAACCCACTACCATCCGGACCCTACCGTTATCCTCTTTTACATCCAATACCCGATTATCTTTTTGGATCCTAACCCATGCCCGCTAGCCTAAACCCAACACTTATTCATCCATTGGGCCTCAAACCCAATTCAACCCAATAACCCAATACTCCTATATATAAACCTATTGTTAACCTAAACCTAGATCTAAACCTAATTAATCTCCTTCTTCCCAATACCCACAGCCGCACCATCCCTCTTCTCTCTCCCTGCAGTCTTTTCCTCCCTGCGCGCGGCAACCACCACCAGCCATGGCCGAGTCCAGATCCATGGCAGCCCCTCTCCCTCTCTCCAGCAGCGAGCTCTCCTCCTGGCTTCCTCTCCAGGCCGGATCTCAGCAACCCGAGCAACACGGCAGATCTCCTCCTTCCTTTCTTCTTGATTCTCCGATGTTTGTTCCAGTTTTGCCCAAATCCATGCCGATCTCTTGCAGTTTGATCGACGGAGCTCCGTAGGCGAGGACGAGGGAAAGGGCAGCGACTGTAAGTAAGTCTGATCTTGATATTTCCATCCCTTGGTTGGATCAGTTCAATATTTTCCTTCAGGGAGGTTTTTCTTGTTTGTTTTTGGGACATATGAATTGCCACAAAATAGTGATTTTTGAGTTGCTGATTCTTGTGCATTGTTGGTATTTGCTGTGATTTCATTGATTTCAGCAAGTACAATAACTTCCATCTTGTGATCTCAATATTTTAGATAGTGGTTTAGTCTTCGAGGTCATTGTTGTGTTCGATTCGTGGGTAATTGGAAATGAGTGAGATTTGAAGTACTGATACTTGAAGAGGGCTTTGTGAAGCAAAGAGCTGCCAATTTAATTGGGAAGGTATTGGAAACTTTAGAGGGCGTTTTTCTGGAAAAAAAAAAGAATTAAGGAAGTTTTACATCTTGCAAATGAAAGAGAAATTAGAAAAGAACCAATATCTGATGCTTAGTTTTGTCATGGATTATGGAGGAGAAAGGTGAGGGCTAGTCTGATGGCCATGTTGATTCTAAAATTTATATCAAGAGTTGCTATTTTGTTAGATTTCTTATAGTGCCAGTCTAAGCATACTGTTACTTATCTTTTACTTGTAGATCAAGACTCTAATTTTTTTAATACACTTTTCTTTCCCTTCTCCCCTTTATATTATTCAATAACACCAGCGACAAACATTTTGCCATTGTGGCCCCTGCGGTTGGGTGCCCTCCCAAATAATAGAGACATACCTTTTACCTCATTTAATATCGACAAATCGTTTGCTTTGAAATCTTTGATATCTAGAATGCTGCTAATTCTGTTGTGCATATGCATAAATAGATTCATACAAGGTCACTAATTTTTGTTGATTTCTTTCTGCGAAAGTGGAGAAGTTCTTTCGGAGTAATATTGGACCATAGATCACACTTGCAATTGCCGGGAAAATTTATAGAATGGCAACATAACTGGTCATTCTGTATAGATCCAAATATCGAGCAGTTAAGAAACATGGAGAATTAGTGACTGAAATGTCGGGCAAGTTCATATAATTTATGTATGCTCATGCAATATCTTTTCAAATTCTGATGACAAATTTAAAATAATGTAGTTTACCTGTTTATCGGTGATTACTTGGGTCTGGTCATTTACCGAAAGAGCTAAGTTCTATTTGACTATGGATATTTTGAAATACAAGTTTTCATTAAACAATATATAATAAAAATATTATTTAATTGATTTGCCGTATCCACTACTAATCCGTATCTATGAATTCTGAAAATTCTGCTTATCTGGATATTATTATCTTATTGCATCCAGTATGTGTACCCATAACTGCTCATGATTTGTGGGTTCATAATTAAATGTATGGAATTTCTTATGAGATAGAAATCTTGAAAAGGCACGATGATAAGGACAAAAGAATAATTGTTACTGATACATAGGAAATTTGAAGACCGATTCATGAGATGATCCGTAGATCAGTACCGGTTCGTGCAGTGAAGACCAGATGGCGATTCAGTTCTGAAATCGCGTTGTTTCATGTGAGTGTTTCTTATTTTCTTTTGAGTATTTTGATATTATTTTATGTGAGTGTTTGCTCTTGTATCATTTCCTTTATTCACTGTTCTCAGTAGTATTTTATATGTTACTTGTATTATTACATGTGATTGTCTTCTTTATTGTACCAGTTTGACTACCTATATCACTTCATGTGACATCAGGGACCATACATCTTATTCATTTAGTGTAATTGAGAGATTATTAGAATCATTTCATGTATTGGTAGTTGTCACTAGTTGACTTAGGCCTAGTATTGGATACTCTGGACTGTAATTTGATCTACTGATCAGTTAGACGTAACTTTATTAGTTGAGTATTGAGGACACATCAGATATGATCTTATTAGTTGAGTTGTGACTTAGATTGATCTTGAGTTGGAGGTTATCCAGAATCTATATTCCTTATATTGGAGCCTGACTGATAAACCTAGTATTCAGATTACTGGAAGTTACGGGGAAATGATTGGTTGACTGTAACACCTTATACAGTTTATTGTTCATCGTATACACGGTTACTGTTACTGTTACTGTTACTGTTACTGATATTGTTCACCGTGTATACGATTACTGATTGATTATTACTGTACTGATATTGTTACCATCCCGTAGCATCTCAGTAATTGAAATGGCATAAGGTATTGATTGTTATTGATGGCATTACCTCACTGACTGTACACTAGACACCTTTCACTGGACCTTGACATATGACTATCGCTGTTACTTGACATCTAGTACTCCTGTACCCCCTGTATCCATGTCCCATGCACTGTTGACCTGTTAATAGTACAGTCAAACCGGCGTCCGGCGGTTTGCCGCCTGGTGTCGGGATTGACGAGGATGTATCCCACAATCGTGCTAGCGTCCGGCGGATCTTGAAAGGAACTAAGTGCCACGTGGAGCAAAGTGCCACACCATACACATGGTGGGGGCCACCTCTTGAATCCACGGGGGCCACCTCTAGAATCATGTTTCCCTCAGAGCAAAGTGCCACATGGAGCAAAGTGCCACACCATACACATGGTGGGGGCCACCTCTTGAATCTGTGGGGGCCACCTCTTGAATCTGTAGGGCTATCTATTGTACGTGACGCCTGGTGTTAGCGTGATATTGCATTCTCAGTGCTTATTAGCATCCACACGCACTTGTATGATGATAACCCCTAGGACTCATGTTATTGGTTCTCTTTCCCTATTCGAACAATGATACCTGCATATCGGAGTTCGGATGAGTTCTACTGGATGTGCGGGCTCCAGGGTGAACTGTCGGATGTTGTGGGACGCCGGTGGGAAAGTGACAAAGATAACATAGAACACTACTGATTGTTATTGATTGATTTGAATGGACACATTGTATTATGCCCTGAATGGTTACCCTGCCTTATGACATATGACTGTATACATGATTGTAATCAGGACCAGATTATTATAACCAGGATCAGACTTATGACCAGACTTGGATATCAGTTTAGTGACTTGTGATGGATACTTATTTTTACGTTGATTGCATATTTACAGTTGTGCCATTTGTCTGCTACCTGTATTCATGTTTTTATCATATGTGTTACTGTTCAGTTATTTATTGTGTTATTCAGTCTTTCTATTTGCTGTTGTTCTTATCATTATATATGCACATTGTTTCTTCTGCACGAGTTCTTTCCCCTTTACACACACACTCATTATGGTCGCGTTCTGACGACCCTGGATTTGCACGTCCAGATATTGGACGATTGTTTCTAATGTGCAGGTATTCGAGGAGACGGTACGCTTTGCGAATAGCTGGAGCTTCTTCCTATTCTATTCTGGTACTTTTGAATTCATGTTCCTGCTATATTCCTTGATTCTTGTATGTCGCATTTAGCCTGTCATTATATTCTTGTTATTTCATGACTCTACCTTTATCTCTTTCAACTGCCTTATTCTCGTCATTATTCATATGTTACCATGTGTAGTCTTATATGTATTATTGCAGTGATCTGGTTTAGATTATAACTTGTTCAGGTTAACTTAGGCTTAGCGTATATGCGTGGGGTATTATCCTCGCGTATATACGTCGCCATAACGACTCCGTATCTTTAGGGTCGGGGCGTTACACATCACCAGCGTCAAGACAGCTTGCTACACCAGAAGTTGAAGGCTCAACTTCAAGCAACATGCCCGCACCAACACCACAATCAAATCAGCCAAGAAGAACCAAATCTCTAGCTGACATCTATGCAGAGACTACAGCAATGTCACCTTACCCAGACATGTTGTACTTGTCGGCTGAAGAACCGGCAAGCTATTAAGACGCAGCTCTAGAACGGGAATGGCGTCAAGCAATGCAAGCTGAATTCGAAGCCATCGAGAAGAACCAAACCTGGGAGCTCACTGAGTTACCACCAGGTCACAAGCCCATCGGACTCAAGTGAGTTTACAAGGTGAAGAGAGACAACGAGGGGAAGATACTCAAGTACAAAGCAAGGCTTGTCGCGAAGGGCTATGTACAAAGACAAGGTGTCGACTTTGATGAGGTATTTGCCCCGGTCGCGAGACTTGATACTGTTCGATTAATTCTCGCCCTTGCAGCTCACCAAGGATGGCAAGTACACCACTTAGACGTGAAGTCGGCATTTCTTAATGGAGATCTAAAGGAGGAAGTGTATGTAGCTCAGCCCGAGGGATTCATCATCAAGAATCAAGAGGACAAGGTGTATCGCTTGTCCAAAGCTCTTTACGGCTTACGACAAGCACCAAGGGCTTGGAACCTGTGCCTTGATAACTGCTTGAAGAACCTTGATTTCAGTAGGTGCACCCAAGAACAAGCAGTCTACACGAGAAGCAATGAAGATGGAGTGCTGATCGTAGGTGTATATGTCGACGACCTCATTGTCACAGGAACAAGTCCAGCTGCGGTGAGAAGTTACAAGCTACAGATGATGCAAGAATTCGACATGAGCGATCTTGGATTGCTCTCATATTACCTTGGGATCGAGGTAAATCAACAAGCAAATCACATTTCTTTGAAGCAAACAGCCTATGTTAAGAGAGTATTGAAGCAATTCGGGATGGAGGATTGTAACGCAACGAAGTATCCTATGGAGGCTAAGTTGCAGCTCAACAAAGATGAAGGAGGGACACCCATTGATGCAACTCAATACAGGCGTGTCATCGGGTGTCTAAGGTATCTAACTCACACTCGCCCAGACTTGAGTTACTCCGTTGGGATTGTGAGCAGGTATATGGAGAGGCCGACGACCCTCCACCATCAAGCCGTGAAGCATATTCTCAGGTACTTAAAGGGGACACTTGAATATGGGCTCGAGTACAGGAGAGGCCAAGGAGATGCAGAGGTGATTGGCTTCTCCGATAGCAACTTGGCCGGAGATGCAGATGACAGGAAGAGCACGACTGGTATGGCTTTCTATCTGAATCAAAACCTAATCACTTGGGCTTCGCAGAAGCAAAAGACCGTGGCCCTTTCCTCTTGTGAAGCAGAGTTTATGGCGGCAACAGCCGCAGCTTGTCAAGCACTGTGGCTCAGGAGTTTGGTGAGCGAAGTGACTGGTCGTTCACCCGAGCCAGTCACATTGTTCGTCGACAACAAATCAGCGATTGCCCTGACAAAGAACGCTATATTCCATGGTCGGAGCAAGCACATAGATACCCGTTTCTATTTCATACGGGAGTGTGTTGAGAAAGGGCAGATCAAAGTCGAGTTCGTGCGGACTGAAGATCAGAAAGCAGACATTCTGACGAAGGCACTCGCAAAGTAAAAGTTTGCGGAGATGCAGCAGAAGTTCGGAGTTCTCAACCTCAATCGTGCTTAGATTAAGGGGGAGACTGTGAGCCAATAATCAAGGCACGATCCAGCTACGCCCAGTCAAGTTTGTTAGAGTTTGTTAGCATAATTGTAGGATTTGATGGCATCATTTTAGTTAAGGTTGTGATTTGATGGCATCATTTTACCTAAGTTTGTTGAGGTTGTGAAGGCTATTTAAAAGCCAAGTAGCTGTATTTGTTTCACAGTGAATTGGAAAATTAAAAAAAAAAAAAACCTGAAGTTTCTTCTCCCCTCAAAAATTAGTTTATCTCTCGTTCCCAGTTTGTTGCTACCGATCCTTTGCAGGTCTCGGAGCTGCTCGAAACCAACACTATGCCTAGTGAGAATAGCAAGATGCTCCAGCTTCAACAAAGCCAAAATGAAACTAGTATAACTGACAGGAACTTCACAAGTTCATGTCTCCAAGAAAAATAGTGAGAGGAAGTTCACAGGGCAGCAAAGAACACCTCATATTCAAAGAAGACGGCAGTGACAAAAAAACTGGAACAGGGAAGACCTTCAAAATCCCCTGTGCAATTATAAGATGATCCGATAATTACATTTTGAGCATCATTTGGTAGCATGTAGATTGCATTACCTACACCCCTTACAGACAAAATGACAAATTAGATACATCAACACTTTCACCTATACAAATTTGAGTCTGGGACACTTCAAAGCTGGTGTGGCTAAATGTCTAAACTAGAAAACATAGTTGCCAGATAAAAACTGGGAGGTTCTGCTCATTGGCGAGTTTGGTTGAACCATATGAATGCGGTAAACATATGCTCTTGGTCACGAAGCAGTTAACCAGGAGACAGCACACAGTCAAGTGAACTTTGTTCTTGGCAATGTTGAAAGCAAAAGCCTCCGCAGAATATTGAAGCTCACTCTTTGGCTTGAAAGCAATCATATGCAACAAGGTCCCATGCCATTGCCCACTCCATCTCATTAGTGCATATAAACAGAAGAGCTTGTGAGCACTCGGGTCATCTTCTGAAGAATTTATGGCAATAGAACTCATCAAAGGACAAACGATATGCTGCAAAGAAATGAATTTTTGTCAGCCATTGGTTTTATCAGACGAGCAAGATTGCAGGAATTGTGGTAAATTTGGTAGACCTGGATTCTTGCACAAAAGCCTCGAACACAAATCGACAGAGTCGGGATGCAAGCTGGCAAGGATTTGTTCTGGAAACGGCAAAGAGATGCTCTTCTTTATGTTCTGCAGAAGCTGGGTATTTGGGCAGGAAATGTCAATATAGATTGTAAATATGACACTCGGGAATATACTAATTTAAGAAATACCTGAACATTGTTTCTGCCATTAAAGGGTGGATAACCATTAAGAAGTTCAAAACAAATAGCAGAGATGCTCCACATATCTGCCTGTATGAACAAGAGCATCAGCCTCATATATCATTCAAAGGTGAACTGTCCAGTTTTTTACCTTTTCGTCATACTTTCCAAATTGCAAAACTTCTGGTGCCATATATAAGGGTGTGTTAATTTCACATTAAGATGGACCAATAACCTTGGTTAATTGACATTGGATTCCTATTAAAGTTAACTGATATAATATTATGCCCATATTAAAGTCACATTTATATGGTTATATAGTCTCTTGAAATATAAAGGGTACCATGATGGAAAGGTTTTATTTCAAGGGTTTAATTGCAAATGTGAGACCCATTTTTCTCCTCCTGAAAAGAATTACAATCTTACGCTCATTTTTTTTTGAGAATCCATCAGAAAAGAAAACTGTGAGTTTGTGCAAGGACAAGGAGACAGAGAAAAGAGGATCTTTGCATTAGGGTTTGCAGGATCAAAGGAAGGAATCAAGGATCTTCTCCAATCTTCATCTATTCTTCATCAATGGCTTCAGGTATGGTGATTTAAAGTATTGCTCAATTATGCATTTGATTATTCTTGAGATGTTCTTTGATTCTTGATCCATGACCTATTTTATCCGCATTAAATCTATTGTATTTCCAACATTTGGTATCAGAGCTGTGTTTAAGAATCAATACATCTTGGATTAAGGATTATGGTAAATTAGGGTTTTTGATAACAGTTCAAAAAATCGAATTTTTGATCATTTTAATTGTAGAATTTCATGAGGACTAAATAGCCCTAATTTTATGTTCATATTCCTCTAATTATACAATTATCAGGGATCAAAATTCAGGATTAAGAAACCCTAATTTTCCCTAATTTTTGGTATAAATCGTCGGAACAGGAACTGCCTCAAATAACTGTTTCGTCGACTGTTAGTCGACTAGCAAGAATTTATAGTCGACTAATTTATTTTCCCGAAAGTTGAAAACTCTCTGTTTCTAACAGGAGTCGACTTGTACTTTGGATTAGTCGACTAGTAAAGTGTATAGTCGACTAACCATTTTTGCCAAGTCGACTAATTTTTAACCGAGAGTTGTCTTCCAACAAGAGTCGACTAATAAAATTTTGTAGTCGACCAATAAAAATTTATAGTCGACTAATTATATGGGTATAGTCGACTATCTTTCTTTGCCCTAGTCGACTGGACCTAAATGTGTAGTCGACTTGACTTGACCCAAGTCGACTAATCCTTCATTGTAGTCGACTAATGCTTGTTAATGTTCAATCATTAAAGTATGTTACACATTTAAGTTATTGTGTTAATATTGATTGATGCTTGGTCAAGTAATGTATTGAGGTATTATGGCTTTACTCAAATAAAAGGATTAGAGAATATTATTGGTTAGTTTTGTATTCATATGGCTTATTGATTTAGTAGTTGTCAAAGTGACCTATGTTAGTAAACCTATGAATATATAACTACATAAAGACTTGTCAATGAGGGTGGCATAAAAGACAATAATATTCTCGATGACGGTTCTAGTTAGGAGATTGGGACTGGCCCAAAGGAAAGTCTCTTTCAAATAATTATGAACCGGGGTAGGGTAGTGTAATTTATGTAACTTAGTAGTGTGGAATTGGATACCCAAAGGTAACATGACTTACTATCTAAGTGACATAAATTATATTAGACCTACGTAGGTGATAAAAGTTCTCACCTAAAGAGTGAACACTAGATATGCTTAGGTTTCGCCCAAAGGAGAAATCAAAGTGATATCAATAGTTCATCTTAATTAAATTTAAGGTTATTGTATTGATAAGTGGCCTAATGTGAGCAATGTCCTATTATGTTTCAGTGAACGTCCCTACTTCCCTTCACACTCATGCCACTAGCATTCCAGCCCTGGATGGTACAAATTTCTCTGAGTGGTTTGAGCATGTACAGTTTACACTGGATGTCCTGGACCTAGACATGGCTCTTTTGGTAGAGAAGCCTGATGAAGTGACTGCTGAAAGTACAGCAGAGCAGGTTAGCCATGCCAAAGTTTGGGAAAGGTCGAATAGACTCAGTCTCATGTTCATAAAGATGACCATAGCCAATAACATCAAGACTTTCCTCCCACATACTACTAGTGCATCTGAACTTTTATCTGCTGTAAGAGACTGATTTAAGTCTGCAGATAAGTCATTAGCTGGCACCCTCATGGCTGAACTTACCACCATGAAATATGATGGTAATAGAGGAGTTCAACAACACATTCTAAATATGACTGATAAGGCTGCTAAGTTAGGATCACTGGGTATGAAAGTGGATGAATCCTTCTTGGTACAGTTCATCCTTAACTCACTTCCTTCTCAGTTTGGGCCATTCAAGATTCACTACAACACTCATAAAGATAAGTGGAATTTGAATGAGCTAATTGGTATGTGTGTACAAGAGGAAGTGAGACTGAGGCAAGAAGGGCATCACTCAGTATTGGCAGTAACTCAAGGAGGTATCCATAAGAAAGGTAAATATGGAAGAGGTAAGAGATTTCCATCAAAGAAAGGGCATGACCATGGGGAAAGTAGCCAAGGTCATGGAAAGGTCTTCACTGTCAAGTGCTACTTCTGTGGCAGAAAGGGACATGTGAAGAAGGACTGCAACAAGAGGAAAGCTTGGTTCGAAAAGAAAGGTATAAATCTTTCTTTTGTATGTTTTGAATCAAATCTTGCTGAAGTTCCTTCTAATACTTGGTGGATTGACTCTGGAGCCACAACTCACATAACTAATTCAATGCAGGGATTCCTTACAACCCGAAAACCGAAGGAAAGTGAGAGATTCGTCTTTATGGGGAACCGTCTCAAAGTGGAGGTCGAATATGTTGGTACTTATCGACTACTCTTGGAGACGGGACATCAGATGAATCTTGAAAATACCTTTTATGTACCTTCGATTTCTAGGAACTTAATGTCAATATCCAAATTAGATGTTTTTGGATATTCTATTTTATTCAGTTGTGGAAAACTCAGTTTAATGTATAATTCAATTCCGGTTGGACATGAAATTTTATGTGATGGTTTATATAAAATTTCATTGAATGATGAGTTTGCACAATCTTTATTATCTCTGCATTCGAATGTTGGTATTAAACGTGGCTTAATAAATGAAAAATCCTCTATCTTGTGGCATAGGAGACTGGGGCATATCTCCAGGGATAGAATAATAAGATTAGTGAAGAATGGGATTTTGGATAACCTAGACTTCACTGATTTTGATGTGTGTGTGGATTGCATAAAAGGAAAGCAAACCAAACACACTAAGAAAGGTGCCACAAGAAGTAAAGAACTCCTTGAAATAATTCATACAGATATTTGCGGACCACTCTCAATTCCATGTTTTACGGGAGAGAGATATTTCATTACCTTTATAGATGATCTGTCACGTTATGGTTATGTGTATCTAATTAATGAAAAGTCTCAGACTGTTGACATCCTTGAGGTGTTCATTACAGAAGTCGAGAGACAATTAGATAGAAAGGTTAAAATCATAAGATCAGATCGAGGTGGTGAATTTTATGGAAGATATGATGAGTCAGGACAACATCCTGGCCCATTTGCCAAATTTCTAGAAAAGCGTGGTATTTGTGCTCAATACACAATGCCAGGTACGCCTCAGCAGAATGGTGTTGCTGAAAGGCGAAACCGAACTCTTATGGATATGGTTAGGAGCATGATGAGCTTCTCTAATGTACCCATTTCATTGTGGAATGAAGCCTTAAAGACTGCTATGTATATCTTAAACAGGGTTCCTAGTAAAGCAGTCCAACAACTCCTTTCGAGTTGTGGACTGGTAGGAAACCTAGTTTAAGACATTTACATGTTTGGGGTTGTCCAGCAGAGGCTAGAATATATAATCCACAAGAAAAGAAATTAGACTTAAAAACAATATCTGGGTATTTCATTGGTTATCCAGATAAGTCTAAGGGATACAAATTTTATTGCCCTAACCATAGTACAAGAATAGTTGAAACTGGTAATGCCAGATTCCTAGAGAATGGTGAATTTAGTGGGAGTGATGAACCAAGAAAGGTAGATCTTGAAGTAGTAAGGGTAAATATCCCAATTACCTTTCCTTCAAGAGAAATTGTTGTCCCTCAGCTTGATCATCAAGTTGAGATACCAGAACAACATATTGATATTGGTTCACCACTCCATGAGGATATCGCCATTGAAAATATTGTAGAACCACCACAACCGGCAGCTTTGAGAAGATCTCAAAGGGAAAGAAGATTTGCCATTTCAGATGATTATGTGGTGTATCTACAGGAATCTGATTATGATATTGGGATTAATAAAGATCCAGTTTTATTTTCACAAGCCATAGAATGCAATGATTCTAGTAAATGGATTGATGCTATGAATGATGAGTTGAAATCTATGGACCAAAACCAAGTCTGGGATCTCGTTGAATTGCCTGATAACTGTAAGAAAGTCGGGTGTAAATGGGTCTTTAAGACCAAGCGCGACTCTAAAGGCAATGTAGAACGATATAAGGCCAGACTTGTGGCTAAAGGTTTCACTCAGAAGGAAGGCATTGATTATAGAGAAACCTTCTCTCCAGTGTCAAAGAAGGACTCTCTTAGAATCATTATGGCACTTGTAGCTCATTATGATTTGGAGTTACATCAAATGGATGTGAAAACTGCTTTTCTGAATGGAGATTTGGATGAGGTAATTTACATGGAGCAACCTGAAGGGTTCGCAAATGAAGGTAAAGAACACTTGGCTTGCAAATTAAAGAAATCCATATACGGACTTAAACAAGCTTCCAGGCAATGGCATATAAAGTTTAATGATACCATTACATCTTTTGGATTTATAGAAAACACTGTTGATCAGTGTATATATCTAAAGATCAGTGGGAGCAAGTTTATTTTTCTGGTTCTGTATGTGGATGATATCTTGTTAGCCAGTAGTGATATTGGTCTGCTGTATGAAACTAAAAGCTATCTTACCAAGAACTTTCAGATGGTTGATATGGGTGAGGCAGCTTATGTCATTGGCATAGAGATCTTCAGGGATAGATCTCGAGGATTGCTAGGACTGTCTCAGAAAGGTTATATCAACCGAGTCTTGGAAAGATTTCATATGGAAATGTGTTCAATCAGTCCTGCACCCATTCAGAAGGGTGACAAATTAAGTGGGAGCCAGTGTCCCAGAAATGACTTAGAAAAGGGTCAAATGCAGAAAGTTCCGTATGCATCAGCTGTTGGGAGTTTGATGTATGCAAGCACTTGTACCAGGCCAGATATCAGTTTTGCAGTTGGGATGTTGGGAAGATACCAAAGCAATCCAGGAATGGAGCACTGGAAGTTGGCTAAGAAGGTTATGCGGTATCTTCAAGGGACGAAGGACCATATGCTCACATACAGGAGATCAGATCAGTTGGAGGTGATCGGCTATTCGGACTCAGATTTTGGTGGTTGCCCAGATAGTAGGAAGTCTACCTCAGGATTTATTTTCTTGCTAGCAGGTGGGGCAATATCGTGGAAGAGTGTAAAGCAGTCTATCATTGCTTCATCCACGATGGAGGCTGAGTTTATAGCTTGTTTTGAGGCCACAAATCATGCATTATGGTTAAGGAATTTTATCTCAGCACTTGGTGTAGTTGACTCTATTGCCAGGCCGCTGAAGATATATTGTGACAATACAGCAGCCGTTTTCTTCTCTAAGAATGGTAAGTACTCTAATGGTTTTAGACACATAGAACTTAAGTACTTGGTGGTTAGAGAAAGAGTTGAGAAACAAAAGGTGTCAATTGAAAGTATAAGTACCACTTTAATGGTTGCTGATCCAATGACAAAAGGATTGCCTCCAAAGACATTTAAGGAACATGTTGTTAGAATGGGTCTTTTGGGCAATCTGTAATGTATATATTGGTACTTATGTAATTGACATTATTGTACAAATAAAAGTTTGTTTCTGTGTTTCCTGTTATCCAATTATGTGTGCACATATTATGTATGGATGTTTGTTAAACAGGAAATGTCTTTACAAGACAATTACAGGGGTCATTTTGGTTATAGACTCAATTAGTAAGGGTTATCAATGTTGTGGTACATAGAAGGGAGTATGACGTGGATGTTGTATAACCGCTATGACTCGCATTGGTGATCCAAGCTAATTGCAGTATTACGGTATTTCATATTTGGGCTTATCAGTTGTTGTTTTTAAAATTCGTGATCACGTGTCAAGATTTTTCGGTATGGAATCCAATGGAGTCAAAAATGATTTACAAATGAGTCTTTTCTTTTATTTGTTTTCTAAAGTTTTAACCTAATCGGTTAATGGTCCAAGTGGGAGAATGTTAATTTCACATTAAAGATGGACCAATAACCTTGGTTAATTGACATTGGATTCCTATTAAAGTTAACTGATATAATATTATGCCCATATTAAAGTCACATTTATATGGTTATATAGTCTCTTGAAATATAAAAGGGTACCATGATGGAAAGGTTTTATTTCAAGGGTTTAATTGCAAATGTGAGACCCACTTTTCTCCTCCTGAAAAGAATTACAATCTTACGCTCATTTTTTTTGAGAATCCATCAGAAAAGAAAACTGTGAGTTTGTGCAAGGACAAGGAGACAGAGAAAAGAGGATCTTTGCATTAGGGTTTGCGGGATCAAAAGGAAGGAATCAAGGATCTTCTCCAATCTTCATCTATTCTTCATCAATGGCTTCAGGTATGGTGATTTAAAGTATTGCTCAATTATGCATTTGATTATTCTTGAGATGTTCTTTGATTCTTGATCCATGGCCTATTTTATCCGCATTAAATCTATTGTATTTCCAACAGGGTGATCCACAAACCATGTCCGCATATTCACCAGGCTCAACAACTCTGTTTGAAGGTAATGAGGCTATGTAACTTGAAAATAAGGTCTCGATTAGTTGTAACGAATATCGAAGAAATTGTTTATCTAGTTGTTAATTCACTATTAAAAATTAATTGTTTCAGTGCCTTCATAGTTAGGAAATTGCTTTTGGATAGAGTAGAGCCCATATATGATACTGTTCTCTATAATGCTGATTGAAGTTATAGTTTTCTAAAACAAAGTTTGTTTGTCCGTAATTTTTCATGAAATGAAATGGACCTCACTGGTTACCAAAAGGGGAAAAAGGTATTTGCAGTTTTGAGTATGGTATGGTCATTTCTTTATGGAGCTTCTCCACTGTTTGGACATGCTCCAAATTCTCCATTTTAGTGGGAAAGACCTGGAAATTGATGATTATGATTATGTTTCAACAAAAAGTTTCTAAATCTAACTCTCTCCCCAAAAAAAATTTGCTAAATGAAAATACCTTGATAGACCAAAATAAGCTATCTATAGTCCCGCATCGCTGCATGGAGCAGAGAGTAGAACATTCTGCTTTGCTGAAAGTTCATGTCAAGGGCATGTATACAGAACAAGGTTTTCAACATCAAACTGATGGCTATCTCCCTCAGGTTTTCATGTCCGGATGAATGATATGCTGCGCGTGCAACACCTCCAAACCGTCTCCTACAGTAATAAAAATATCTGTCATTCCTAATATCATCATCTTTAACAGTCATAATGAAAATTCTAAAATTTCTAGAAGGTTATTACAAGGTGGAGATAACTAATCATCAGTTAGCAACTTAGTGTTTAAAAGGATGAACAATGTATGATTCCTTTATTAAAAAAAGGAAAAGTATGACAAGTAGTGAATATGAAAACTTGAGATTGGAGATAGAGACCATTTTCAATCAATTTGTTAAATAGTAGATACTGCTCTCAATAAAAATGACATGCAAGTAAGGATATGAGCTAGGAGCCTCAAATAGCTAAAGCAGGTCTTCATGGTTGATATTTATGGATTATCATCTTTAGAAATCATAATCACTTCTATAAAAATGAAATCTGCTACAGGACAAGGCCAGAAGTCAAGAAAGCTTCCTAAATAATAACTCTCTGATTGACAGAAAGCATAAAAATAAAAACTTCAAGAGAGAGCATAATTTCTTTTGCTTAGGGAACTCATGAACTAGAGAGAAGTTGCCACTTGCCCTAGTTAAAATGGTGGATAAGTAGTGAGCATAAAAATAAAAACTCAAGAGGGAAATAAAGGTATATACATAAGCTTCAGAAGATGAGGGAAAGAATGGGTATAGCCCTGGGTAATGTTGCGGATATTAAGACTAAAGACCAAAGTGCTAGTGAAGGGAGAATGAAAAGAAAGCGGAGTATTTGGTTTCATAAGCCAATTACTGAGAATCACATAGGAGAAATGATAGAAACAACCCAATTGATGAAGAGATTGGAGAGAATCAGAAAAGAAAAGAGATCAATAGCTGGTTTTCACTGATTTAAGAAATCAATCCTTATGAAAGGGTCCCTATAGGTAGAGCTAATAACAGGCCTGGGAATGCAAGGCTGGGTTTGAGATGAGCTCGGTAAACGTTGGTTGGACTCGTTTGATAGTCTAATGAGCGAAGCTTGGACAATAGTCGAAGCTTGGAAAAATAAATAAACAAGCTTGAGCATGGCCAAGATTGTCTTGACTTGTGTCCAAGCTCAGCTCATAACGACTTGTGAAGGGTTGACTTATATCGAATTTGAGCTTGCCTCCTAGAAGGCTCAATATGTTGTAAATTGATCTCGGTTCCTCAATTCAAATCAGTTTACTTGCAGATGTGATCAGCCTCTAATCTAATATTTCAATTTGATCACAAGTCTAATGCAAAACATTGCATATTTCTTTACCTAAATAGAAAAACTTTTCTATTCCTAGTCTTATATCTGAAGTAGAATACATTATTTTCTAAATTTTTTTTCCCAGCAATCTCTTTCTTTATCTCTTGTCATTGAACGAAGCTTGGCCCCCTCAAGTGGTAACTAATTGTAGATTCTAGCAACAGTAATTCCCTTTTTTATTGCTTTTTTTCCCAGGCCCTCTTTTCTCCTTTGCTTCTTTCTTGTCCTGCTCTAGAAAAAGTTTCCTCTTGTCGACATAATTCATTTGTTGGTTTATTTAGATTCATGTGGGAGGTAAGAAAATATTGCCTTCTTTATTTGAAATTTTTGTAGTTTGTTTAGGTAGTTAGAGGACACAAGTAAGATAGATGATTATGGACTATTTAGCATAAATTGAATACATCATTAAGATAAGGATTTTCTATATTTGAGGTTGAGGCTAAAATGATTGTTAATGTTGTTTAGTTTCCCTAAAATTTAATATATAACTACAACATTACAATAAGATTTAATAAACAATTGTTATTACATATCAACTAAAGTTTTCGCTACTCAATTCTTAGAAGATTTAATGTGTATTGTTATTGCATACGTTTTAAAAACTTGTTCACTATTATTTATCTAACATTGTAAATGGCTTGAGCTCATTGAGAGCTTAGGTGGGGTTGCTAATATGAACAAACTAAAGCTTGGATCATTTGGCTCGATCAGCCAATCTACCTATGGAGGTTATGTGTTGCGCATTAGACTATGAAAGTTTAGTGGTTATGCTAATGTGATTATTGTTGGAATATCAAATAAAAATGTTTTTTTTTGAAAGATGATGAGTCATCATCAATTATCATCAAGTGAGTCATCATCTTTAATTAGAAAGATTGAAGAGTCATCATTATCAATTTAGAAACGATGAGTCATCATCAATTAGGAGTCATCATCAAGTGAGTCATCATCAATTTGGAGGTTGTTATTCTTGAATTTGGAGGTTGCTATTCTTGAATTTGGAGGTTACTATTCTTGTAAGTTTTGAAGCCTATAAAAGGCCATGTACCTCTTTATTTTTTGTATCAAGTAATAAAAGCAAGCAAGCAAAAAAAAAGTTGCTCTCCTCTTAAAATTTTAGATTATAGTATATTAGTCCGTAAACTAGTATACAACAATTGGTATCAGAGCCAGTTCAATTTTTGTTTCTTCTTCTCCTCATGGCCTCCACCAACAATCTCATCAATCCACAAGTGCCCAAGTTATTGAAAGATAACTATGAGAGTTAGTCAATTCAAATGAAAGCTCTATTTGGTTCTCAAGAGTTGTGGGAGCTGATCGTTGATGGGTTTAAGAAACCCACACCGGAGGTAGAAGCCGCCTACACCGCCGAAGAGAAGAAGGCTCTTAAAGAGAAAAGAAAGAAGGATAGCAAGGCTCGTTTTCTACTCTATCAAGGGTTGGACGAGTCTACCTTCGAGAGAGTTGCCGAAGCAACGACGAGCAAGGAAGCATGGGAAATCCTTGCTACCATCTACAAAGGAGTCGAACGGGTGAAGCGAATTCGTCTTCAAACTTTGAGGGGCGATCTTGAAGCCACTCAAATGAAAGATGAAGAAAAAATCTCCGATTATTATTCACGATTACTTCTAATTGTGAATAAAATGAAGAGAAATGGAGAGAAGATGGAGGACATCCGAGTGATGGAGAAATTGCTGCGATCTCTCACATCAAAGTTCGAGCACGTGGTGGCGGCAATTGAGGAGTCCAAGAATTTGGAGGAGATCTCAATAGAGGAGCTTTTGGGATCTCTCCCAGTTCATGAGCAACGCATGCAAAAGAAGACTGGTTCCATAGCCTTGGAACAAGTATTAGAGTCAAAGCTGACTCTAAATGATCGTGGCTCACATAGTAGAGGTCGTCGTCGTGACAGAGACAGGGGACGTGGTCCCCAACAACGAACCACTCAAAATCAAGTGGAGTTCCAAAGCTTCAGAGGTCGAGGACGAAGCAATCGGGAAGATTTACATCTGGACGTGGAAACAACAAGAACGTCTAATGCTACAACTGTCAAAAATTTAGACACTATGCCTCAGATTGCTGGCACAGAACTGAAGATCTTACCAATCTTGCTGAAGCAACAAATGACATGGGTAAGAATTCTACTCTTCTTCTTGCTCATAATGATTCAAGTGTGCAGAATGATGTTTGGTACCTTGACTCGGGTGCTAGCAACCACATGTGCGGGAAGAAAGAACTATTCATGGAACTCGCAGAAGGAGTTCATGGAAGTGTGAGCTTTGGAGATTCTTCAAAACTCTCCGTTGAAGGCAGAGGGAAGATCAAAATCTATCAAAAGGATGGTAATCCCGAGTATATTTCCGATGTTTATTATATTCCTAACATGAAAAGCAATATTCTCAGCATCGGTCGGTTACTCGAAAAAGGATATAAAATATATATGGAGAACAACCACCTTTGGTTGAAAAATGCAAAAGGAGGTCTTATAGTTTGTATTAAGATGACAAGGAACCACATGTTTCCCTTGCATCTAAACACAAAAGTTGAGAAGTGTTTTCAAGGACTCATAGAGAATGAGTCATGGAGGTGGCATCTTCGCTTCGGTCATCTAAATTTCAGCGGCCTGAAGTTACTATCTACAGCCGGCATGGTACGAGGTTTACCAACAATCGATCCACCAAGTCATACTTGTGAAGTTTGCATAATTGGCAAGCAAACACGACTTCCTTTTCCCAATGGAAAGTCGTGGAGAGCGGAGGCACCATTACAACTTGTTCATACTGACATCTGCGGACCGCTAGATCCCGTCTCTTTAGGAGGTAATAGATATTTTATTACTTTCATTGATGATTTCAGTAGAAAGTTATGGATATACATTCTTAAAGAAAAATCTGCTGCCTTTACTACCTTTAAGAATTTTAAAGCTCTTGTTGAAGCAGAGAGTGGCTATAAGCTAAAAACTCTCCGATCTGATCGAGGTGGTGAGTACACCTCAAATATGTTTCAAGAATATTACAGGGAGCAAGGCATAAAGAGGCAGTTTACTACTGCCTATACACCACAGCAAAATGGCATCGCAGAAAGAAAGAACCGCACTATTCTTGACATGACAAGAACCATGCTTAAAGAAAGGGATTGCCGAAGCAGTTTTGGGCGGAAGCTGTGGCATGTTCAACCTACTTGCTCAACCGGTGCCCGACGAAGCAAGTGAAGGGCAAGACGCCTCAAGAAGCATGGAGCGGCTATACGCCTAATGTCGCACACTTACGAATTTTTGGGTGTGTTGCATATGCTCAAGTACCTGAAGTCAAAAGGAAGAAGCTTGACAATCATGATGAAAAATGCATTTTCATCGGATATAGAGAGGAGTCGAAGGCATACAAGCTTTACAATCCACTAACAAAGAAACTAGTGGTTAGTAGAGATGTTATCTTCAATGAAGCTGAAGCATGGAGTTGGAGCAATGAAGAGACTGTCAAAGAGCAACCCATGGTGAATGAACCTGACAAGCCCCTACAAGAGGATCCACCACCAACTACACCACCATCTCCTCAACATGTTACACCGTCTCCTGCAAGAGGTTCTTCATCTTCTGGGGAAGGTAGTAGCAGCGAATCCTCCGTGCAACGAGGTCCAATCAAAATGAGAAGCCTCAGGGAGATCTATGAGCAGATAGAAGAAGATGGAGAAACTAATCTCTTTTGTTTATATGCCGATCATGAGCCTCTCACTTTCCAAGAGGCTAAGGAAGAAGATTGTTGGCGATCAGCAATGAAGGAGGAGATGCATGCTATCCAGAAGAACGACATATGGGAGTTGACAACACTTCCACAAAATCACAAGGCGATAGGTGTCAAATGGGTGTACAAGATCAAACGCACAGCAGACGGTGAGGTTCATCGGTACAAGGCGAGGCTTGTGGCGAAAGGCTACAAACAAAAATACGGCATCGACTATGAAGAAGTCTTTGCACCAATTACTCGATTAGATACGGTGAGATTATTAATTTCACTTGCAGCTCATCACAGGTGGAAGTTATATCATCTAGATTACGGAGTCGGACTTGTGAGTCGCTATATGGAGACACCGAAGGAGTCTCATTGGCTAGCTGCAAAGAGAATTCTAAGGTATATCAAAGGCACACTCAAGCTTGATCTATTTTATACTTATAGTAAAACTGCTGAGTTAGTAGGCTATTCAGATAGCGACTGGGGAGGTGACCAAGATGAGAGGAAAAGCACCACTGGCTATGTCTTTTATCTTGGGTCAACTGCATTTTCATGGACCTCAAAGAAGTAAGGAGTTGTGGCCTTATCTTCATGCGAAGCAGAGTATGTTGCAGCTTCATCTACTGTATGTGAAGCTATTTGGTTGCGGAACATTTTAAAGGAATTGGATCATCCACAAGAAGAAGCAACTGTAATATTTGTGGACAACAAATCAGCCATCCAACTTGCAAAGAACCCAGTACATCATGGGAGGAGCAAACATATAGATACACGGTTTCATTTTCTCAGAGACCATGTAAAGCAGAAAACTGTGGAGCTGGAGTATTGTCATACCATGGAGCAAGTAGCAGATATTTTCACCAAGCCATTACTTATTGAACCTTTCAGAAGGCTAAAAGAAATGCTCGGTATGAAAAACATTTTGATTTGAGGGGGTGTGTTGGAATATTAAATAAAAATGTCTTTTTTGGAAGATGATGAGTCATCATCAATTATCATCAAGTGAGTCATCATTTTTAATTAGAAAGATTGAAGAGTCATCATTATCAATTTAGAAACGATGAGTCATCATCAATTAGGAGTCATCATCAAGTGAGTCATCATCAATTTGGAGGTTGCTATTCTTGAATTTGGAGGTTGTTATTCTTGTAAGTTTTGAAGCCTATAAATGGCCATGTACCTCTTTGTTTTTTGTATCAAGTAATAAAAGCAAGCAAGCAAAAAAAAAAAAGTTGCTCTCCTCTTAAAATTTTAGATTATAGTATATTAGTCTGTAGACTAGTATACAACAATTATGTACACATCATGTTCACAGATGCATTCATTGTTTGTCATGCATAGGCGTGCGTCAAGGATCTATATTAAAAGTCCTCATCTCTTTGCAAAGTTATGGATGAACGTACGGGACATATCCACGATACAGTCCCATATTGTATGCTCTTTGTCTATGACATTGTACTAGTTAATGGGATTAGAGAATTAATAATTTCCAAATTGCAAATGATAAAACCTAATATATTAAATGATCCCTATGCAGCAGCACATGTCCTGTTATTGCAACAAAGCCTAGTTAACATAGATCCTTGTCCAGTAGTTTTCTTGTGGTTTTATCTTTTATCTTTCTTTTGAGTGGGCACGCTATATGTGAGATTCCACATATGCTACATTGCATGGATAGTTCAATCAAGTCGACTCGATCCAAACGTGATCCACCGAGCTTGACTCCAACCGAGTGATAGATATGAACTTGACGCTCGAGCTCTTGAATCACCATGTGAAAGCTCCAAAACACTTTTGTTGAAGCTAATCACCTACTAATATCTTGATCAAATATCTGAAACTAAATATCACAAGATTATTAGTAAAGTATAACTACATGAGTTAATCATCATCAAAACTAGAGTGAAGGGCCTCTGGGCCAACAGATTTGAGGCCAAATAAGGGATGCCATAGGATGCGGATTATCTGCGAATATCCGCATTCGAATCTGCCTCCAACCCGGATACGAATATCATTTGTTCACATCCATCAATATCCGTATCCGTATCCGTATCCGTATCCGAAGGTTAGGTGCGGACACAGATATGGTAAAAGCAATATCCGATCCGTATTTGATCCGATATCCAAAGGTTGGTGCTTGATAATAATATCTGTATAGAAGAGACTATTCTTCAAGGAAACGAGGCAATAAATTTTGATATTTTAAGTTGGTGAAAAAGTAATGATGAAAAGTATCCAATTCTTGCAAGAGTAGCATGAGATATTTTGGGTATTTCGACATTAATTATGGCATCCGAATCGACATTTAGTACCAGAGGGCGTGTAATCTATTGCTATAAAAGCCGAATGACAACGGGCACGGTGGAATCATTAATATGTATCACATTTATATTATTGTAGATGAGATAAAAATAATATAAGTATATCCATTTAGTTTATTCGTAACCGTTTTCATTTTTCCATATCTCATTAGTATCCGCATCCAGTCCGTAAATATTCGATCTGTATCTGATATCCAATTTTGGCGGATACGGATGTCATTTTTTCACATCCGCCAATATTCGTATCCGTATCAGAAAGTTGGTTGTGGATATGAATATGATAAAGGCAATATCCGATCCGTATCCGATCCGATGGCACCCCTATGCCAAATCCTTCCCACTCAAATACCAACATCCGACAATCGAATACAAGATCCACTCCATTGAAGTTGATATATATTATTTCAAGAATCTATCAACCAAAAAGTAAGTGTTTGAATACTTTTTGCCCATGCATTAAGTAGGAAAAAAATAGATGGCTTAAATAGTGAATTGATTAGTTTAACAGTGTAAAACATTTGAAACCTAACAAAAATTGGTTTGTTGGAGTTTTAAAATGTTTAGATCATGATCAAATGGCCAGATCAAACATTTATATATCAGAAGACATAGATCTAACCAACTCACTACTTTCGGCCGTCCATTTTGCGTCGCTTGATGGATGGGCAAAAGTATTCAGAACAATTGATTTTTGGTTTATAGATACTTGAAATAATATAGATCAACTTCAATAGAGTGGGTCTTGTATTCGAATGTCAGAGGGTTGTATTTGAGTGAGAAGGATTCGGGCTCGAATCATCCAAAGTGAGTCTATCTCTTATTTGTTACATATATATATATAGTAGAAATAAAATATATAAGTAATATATATTAGTTATAAGTAAAGCGGATATTAAACAGTGGGAACACCATAATATCTATGTCCACCCCGTTTGCAAAATGATGCCTGCTCTCTATAGAGGACGCTAAGTCGACAGAAATTAGATACAGTAGACACTGGCTTAGAAATTAAATAGAGTAGACTTTGATTTACTATGTGTACTCTCTTGCTTGAACATTTGTAGATAGGAAGTTGGTTTTGGATATTGCAATTAGAGAAATACTTTTTCTACACGCTTTCAACCTACATGATTTCTACACGAGCAATTCACTTCGGGTCCCTAACATCAGGAAAAAAAATTAATACTATTTAGAGGGTCTACTGAAATTAGTCTTATGCAGAGAATGTGCGGGTTGAAAGTGTACAGGAAAAGTATTTTCTTGCGGATATCCATTTACATTTCTAGCACGAGTGTACTTGGCTGTTTGGGGGTGGCCGCAAATCATAAGTTGTAAGTGAGAAACTCTTTTACGATTATAAGTGAGTTTTGCACTAATAAATTTTTAAGTATTTGATTAGTAAAGTGAAAGGGTAAATGAGAAAGTACATCATGGCTTATATTGTTTGGCACAACTATAAAGTAAAATGAAAATTCAATTTTTACGTTATTTATTTTTTACAAGTGGACTGCAAGTGCAAAGGGAAATTCATTTTTTTTTAAATTAGAGTAATTTTTTTATTAGGTTAATATTTTCTAATTATTAGATTAATCTTATTTTATTATTAGATTAATTTTTTTAAATATCAAATCGAGCAAAGTGAGTTTTCTCCCGTGACTTCTTAAATTTTGTCCGTCTATCCCTCAAAAAAGAGCCTCAAAAAGAACTGAGCGGCCCTCTCTTCCCCCCTCTCCCCCCGTCCTTCCCTCCTTACTACTCTCTCCTCTCTTCCCTCTCCCTCTCCTATCTTTTCACTCTTTATTCTTCCTCCCTCTCCTCTACGTCGCTCGATTTCACCGCAAACGGTAATCTAGTAAGAATAGTCTTTTGTTAATATTTTTTAATTAGACCCCGCGCGCGCGCGGCGGAGGCACTCGCCACCATGGCCATCTCTCCGGGTGCATTGCCCATGCGTTGGAGATTATTGATAGCATGCCAATGCCGGCAAATGCAGCAATATGGCGGTATCAGGACGGCTGTTAGAGCTATGGAGCATCTTGTTGAGCTCGAGCCCGATGATTCCGGGAACTATGTGCTGCTTTCAGAATGAGTATGATGCAGCGTGCAAGTGAGAGGGGTGGCAAAGCTGGGAGAATGATGAGGGGTAGCAACTTGAAGAGTACACCAGCGTGTAGCTTGATCGAGGAGAATAATGTGGCTCAAGGGTTTGTACCTGGAGATTACTCAAATCTGTGGTTTGTAGAAATATCTGATATGTTGTACCTCCTGGCCTCAACTGCAGGAGAATCTGAGGAACAGGTAGATTCGCTAGATTCAAGTTATGTGTATAGTGATGACTCTTTGCTCACTGAAGAATGTCGAACAGGCAGAAAAAAATATCTGTAAATTTTGAAATGAATTTAATCAAATGACAGATTATTGGCATAATATTCAAAGATTTCGCGTTAATTGGAACATGTTCGAATTTTATGGGTTTTTTTCATGGGTTAGCTTTACAAGAAACAATGTGACTATATGAATTCAATCATTTACTTGATTTACCTGGAATTCTGATCGCAAGACTATCATAAGAAATGAGGCTGCTCTATGTGTGAGCCAATAATCAAGGCACGATCCAGCTACGCCCAGTCAAGTTTGTTAGAGTTTGTTAGCATAATTGTAAGATTTGATGGCATCATTTTAGTTAAGGTTGTGATTTGATGGCATCATTTTACCTAAGTTTGTTGAGGTTGTGAAGGCTATTTAAAGGCCAAGTAGCTGTATTTGTTTCACAGTGAATTGGGAAATTTAAAAAAAAAAAAACCTGAAGTTTCTTCTCCCCTCAAAAATTAGTTTATCTCTCGTTCCCAGTTTGTTGCTACCGATCCTTTGCAGGTCTCGGAGCTGCTCGAAACCAACATCTGGTATCAGAGCTGCAGGTTAATGCCCAAATACCTTCGTCTCAACACCATGGCGATGATTTCAGGGTCCTCATCCTCGACAGCACCAGCAACAAAGGAGGGCGGAATCACTCTTCATTACCCAATGCTAACCCCGACAAAATACTCCACCTGGGCCATTAAAATGGAAGTTTTCATGGAGGCTCAGGGAGTTTGGGAGGCAGTCGAACCTGCGGCAGGCGTGGCCGTAGACAAGAAGAAGGATAAACTAGCATTGGCATGCATCTTCCAAGCAGTTCCAGAGGAGATCTTGTTACAGTTGGCGAAGTACAAGACATCCAAAGAGGCGTGGTAAAGCTTGAAGACAATGTACCAAGGGGTTGATCGCGTTAAGAAGGCGCGAATTCAGACCCTGAAGAGCGAGTTCGAGACCCTACGAATGAGGGATTCTGAGTCCGTCGATGAGTTTGCAGGGAAACTCACAACCCTGGCAAGCAAGATTCGAGGGCTTGGAGAGAAGATGGACGACGACGTGATCGTCAAGAAGGTACTTGTATCTGTGCCTAACAAATTTTTGCAGGTAGTAGCCACGATTGAACAATTCGCGGATGTTGAAACAATGCCAGTGGAGGAAATCATTGGCCGCCTCAAAGCTTACGAGGAGCGCATACGTGGGAGAGATGAAAGCAGCGGAAGCCAACTTCTCCTGACTCACGCTGAGTGACAAGCAAAGAAGAAGAAGAATAGACAGCCTGAACCTTCACGAACACCGAGCAAAACAACTCGACCAATCGAGGGAGTGGCAACCCTCTCGGTCGAGGTCGTGGGCACGGAAGAGGAGGTCGAGATGGCCAGAGAGCAGCCCCTCAAGAAGGTGATGGAGGTCGTAATTCAACCAACCATAACAAGTCAAAGTTCAGATGTCATTACTGCAACAAAGTTGGGCACTTCGCATCGGAGTGTTACAGCCGACGCTGAGACGAGGAAGCCAACTTGGCTCGAGCACAAGATGAAGAGGCCGCGTTGCTTCTGGGTGAGACTCAGGAGGAGTCTCCAGGGGTGATCATGCTTAACGAAGAAAAGATCGTACCCAATCTACGTGCTGCAGATGAAGCACAAATCGACTCAGACATGTGGTATCTCGACAATGGCGCGAGTAATCACATGAGGGCCATCAAAACAAATTCAAGGAACTTGATCGGAGCGTCACAGGGCGTGTCAAGTTTGGTGACGGCTCGACAGTGCAGATCGAGGGGAAAGGCTCGATCCTATTCCAATACAAGAATGGGGAGCAACGACTACTTCCCGAGGTATACTTCATCCCTAAACTAAGAAGTAACATTCTAAGCCTTGGCCAATTGACAGAGGATGGGAGCAAGGTGGAGCTGTTCGATGACCATTTGAAGGTGTTCGACAAAAGGGGTGTGTTGCTGATGAAGGTCAGGAGATCTGCAAACCGCCTATACAAGATAGTGCTTCAATCTTGCAAGCCTATTTGCCTGTTGTCCAAGCTTGAAGATCCAGTCTGGCTGTGGCATGCAAGGCTGGGACACATCAACTTCTTTGCGCTTAAACTAATGGCAGATAAGAAGATGGCCATTGGACTTCCGAAAGTCGAACACCCAAACCAATTGTGTGAAGGCTGCCTCGTCGCAAAGCAAGCCCGACTCCCTTTCCCTCAGCAGACGAGCTACAGGGCTGAGAGACGTCTGTAACTCATCCATGCTGACTTGTGTGGGCCTATTACGCCCGCAATTGCAGCAGGTAACAGATACTTTCTCCTACTCGTGGATGATTTCAGTAGGATGATGTGGGTGTTCATGTTAAAAGATAAGAGTGAAGCTTTCAATTCTTTTAAGAAGTTCAAATCACTTGTGGAGATGAGTGTGATAGCAAGGTGAAGACACTTAGAACTGATCGCGGAGGAGAGTTCTTGTCCAGAGACTTCACTAATTATTGTGAAGCTGAAGGAATTCAACGACACTTTACTGCCCCGTACATGTCACAACAGAATGGGGTGGTAGAGCGTCGAAACAGGACCGTGATGGACACGACGAGAAGCTTGATGAAGAGCAAGCAGGTGCCTGTAATATTACGGGGTGAAGCAGTCAGACATGTTGTTTATTTGCTCAATAGATTGCCCACGAAGTCTCTCCACGAGATGACACCCTTTGAAGCTTGGCACGGTAAGAAACCAAACGTTAATCACTTGAAGTTGTTTGGTTGTATTGCACACATGAAATCTGCAGGTCCCGATCACAAGAAGTTAGACGATCGCAGCACCCCTCTAGTCTACCTTGGTGTGGAAGAAGGTAGCAAGGCTCATCGTCTTCTTGATCCTCAATGTGGCAAAGTCCATATCAGTCGGGACGTCATGTTTGACGAAGCAGGAAGTTGGAATTGGAGCACGCCCGACGGAGCTAATCCAATGAGCTGGGTTGAGTTCTCCATTCAAGTTCCAGCTGAGAAAAATGCAACCCAGCCACCACGAAGATCAGAGGAGCATCCAGCTGAGAGCGTAGGAGACGCGCTCTCACCATTGACGCACGGGGCATCATGTAATATCCCTATTTTTAAAGTACGGTATTTAAATAAAATATACTGGTATTTTAAATGTGTACATGTATTTATTTCTCATGTGATATAATATTACTCGTTGTTAGTAATATCTATATGGTTACTGTGATTATTAGTATTAGTTGGTCATGTAATGTATTGGTATTATTAATATTATTATTTTGGTTAAGGGATGTTACTACTAATGTTGGATTATTATTTTGTAGTTGTGTATTTCCCTTACCCTTGATTCCTATTCATGTCTCATTCCCTTGTATCCTTGTTCCTACCCGTTAGCCAAACCCACTACCATCCGGACCCTACCGTTATCCTCTTTTACATCCAATACCCGATTATCTTTTTGGATCCTAACCCATGCCCGCTAGCCTAAACCCAACACTTATTCATCCATTGGGCCTCAAGCCCAATTCAACCCAATAACCCAATACTCCTATATATAAACCTATTGTTAACCTAAACCTAGATCTAAACCTAATTAATCTCCTTCTTCCCAATACCCACAGCCGCACCATCCCTCTTCTCTCTCCCTGCAGTCTTTTCCTCCCTGCGCGCGGCAACCACCACCAGCCATGGCCGAGTCCAGATCCATGGCAGCCCCTCTCCCTCTCTCCAGCAGCGAGCTCTCCTCCTGGCTTCCTCTCCAGGCCGGATCTCAGCACCCTGAGCAACACGGCAGATCTCCTCCTTCCTTTCTTCTTGATTCTCCGATGTTTGTTCCAGTTTTGCCCAAATCCATGCCGATCTCTTGCAGTTTGATCGACGGAGCTCCGTAGGCGAGGACGAGGGAAAGGGCAGCGACTGTAAGTAAGTCGGATCTTGATATTTCCATCCCTTGGTTGGATCAGTTCAATATTTTCCTTCAGGGAGGTTTTTCTTGTTTGTTTTTGGGACATATGAATTGCCACAAAATAGTGATTTTTGAGTTGCTGATTCTTGTGCATTGTTGGTATTTGCTGTGATTTCATTGATTTCAGCAAGTACAATAACTTCCATCTTGTGATCTCAATATTTTAGATAGTGGTTTAGTCTTCGAGGTCATTGTTGTGTTCGATTCGTGGGTAATTGGAAATGAGTGAGATTTGAAGTACTGATACTTGAAGAGGGCTTTGTGAAGCAAAGAGCTGCCAATTTAATTGGGAAGGTATTGGAAACTTTAGAGGGCGTTTTTCTGGAAAAAAAAAAGAATTAAGGAAGTTTTACATCTTGCAAATGAAAGAGAAATTAGAAAAGAACCAATATCTGATGCTTAGTTTTGTCATGGATTATGGAGGAGAAAGGTGAGGGCTAGTCTGATGGCCATGTTGATTCTAAAATTTATATCAAGAGTTGCTATTTTGTTAGATTTCTTATAGTGCCAGTCTAAGCATACTGTTACTTATCTTTTACTTGTAGATCAAGACTCTAATTTTTTTAATACACTTTTCTTTCCCTTCTCCCCTTTATATTATTCAATAACACCAGCGACAAACATTTTGCCATTGTGGCCCCTGTGGTTGGGTGCCCTCCCAAATAATAGAGACATCCCTTTTACCTCATTTAATATCGACAAATCGTTTGCTTTGAAATCTTTGATATCTAGAATGCTGCTAATTCTGTTGTGCATATGCATAAATAGATTCATACAAGGTCACTAATTTTTGTTGATTTCTTTCTGCAAAAGTGGAGAAGTTCTTTCGGAGTAATATTGGACCATAGATCACACTTGCAATTGCCGGGAAAATTTATAGAATGGCAACATAACTGGTCATTCTGTATAGATCCAAATATCGAGCAGTTAAGAAACATGGAGAATTAGTGACTGAAATGTCGGGCAAGTTCATATAATTTATGTATGCTCATGCAATATCTTTTCAAATTCTGATGACAAATTTAAAATAATGTAGTTTACCTGTTTATCGGTGATTACTTGGGTCGGTCATTTACCGAAAGAGCTAAGTTCTATTTGACTATGGATATTTTGAAATACAAGTTTTCATTAAACAATATATAATAAAAATATTATTTAATTGATTTGCCGTATCCACTACTAATCCGTATCTATGAATTCTGAAAATTCTGCTTATCTGGATATTATTATCTTATTGCATCCAGTATGTGTACCCATAACTGCTCATGATTTGTGGGTTCATAATTAAATGTATGGAATTTCTTATGAGATAGAAATCTTGAAAAGGCACGATGATAAGGACAAAAAGAATAATTGTTACTGATACATAGGAAATTTGAAGACCGATTCATGAGATGATCCGTAGATCAGTACCGGTTCGTGCAGTGAAGACCAGATGGCGATTCAGTTCTGAAATCGCGTTGTTTCATGTGAGTGTTTCTTATTTTCTTTTGAGTATTTTGATATTATTTTATGTGAGTGTTTGCTCTTGTATCATTTCCTTTATTCACTGTTCTCAGTAGTATTTTATATGTTACTTGTATTATTACATGTGATTGTCTTCTTTATTGTACCAGTTTGACTACCTATATCACTTCATGTGACATCAGGGACCATACATCTTATTCATTTAGTGTAATTGAGAGATTATTAGAATCATTTCATGTATTGGTAGTTGTCACTAGTTGACTTAGGCCTAGTATTGGATACTCTGGACTGTAATTTGATCTACTGATCAGTTAGACGTAACTTTATTAGTTGAGTATTGAGGACACATCAGATATGATCTTATTAGTTGAGTTGTGACTTAGATTGATCTTGAGTTGGAGGTTATCCAGAATCTATATTCCTTATATTGGAGCCTGACTGATAAACCTAGTATTCAGATTACTGGAAGTTACGGGAAAATGATTGGTTGACTGTAACACCTTATACAGTTTATTGTTCATCGTATACACGGTTACTGTTACTGTTACTGTTACTGATATTGTTTACCGTGTATACGATTACTGATTGATTATTACTGTACTGATATTGTTACCATCCCGTAGCATCCCAGTAATTGAAATGGCATAAGGTATTGATTGTTATTGATGGCATTACCTCACTGACTGTACACTAGACACCTTTCACTGGACCTTGACATATGACTATCGTTGTACTTGACATCTAGTACTCCTGTACCCCCTGTATCCATGTCCCATGCACTGTTGACCTGTTAATAGTACAGTCAAACCGGCGTCCGGCGGTTTGCCGCCTGGTGTCGGGATTGACGAGGATGTATCCCACAATCGTGCTAGCGTCCGGCGGATCTTGAAAGGAACTAAGTGCCACGTGGAGCAAAGTGCCACACCATACACATGGTGGGGGCCACCTCTTGAATCCACGGGGGCCACCTCTAGAATCCTGTTTCCCTCAGAGCAAAGTGCCACATGGAGCAAAGTGCCACACCATACACATGGTGGGGGCCACCTCTTGAATCTGTGGGGGCCACCTCTTGAATCTGTAGGGCTATCTATTGTACGTGACGCCTGGTGTTAGCGTGATATTGCATTCTCAGTGCTTATTAGCATCCACACGCACTTGTATGATGATAACCCCTAGGACTCATGTTATTGGTTCTCTTTCCCTATTCGAACAATGATACCCGCATATCGGAGTTCGGATGAGTTCTACTGGATGTGCGGGCTCCAGGGTGAACTGTCGGATGTTGTGGGACGCCGGTGGGAAAGTGACAAAGATAACATAGAACACTACTGATTGTTATTGATTGATTTGAATGGACACATTGTATTATGCCCTGAATGGTTACCCTGCCTTATGACATATGACTGTATACATGATTGTAACCAGGACCAGATTATTATAACCAGGATCAGACTTATGACCAGACTTGGATATCAGTTTAGTGACTTGTGATGGATACTTATTTTTACGTTGATTGCATATTTACAGTTGTGCCATTTGTCTGCTACCTGTATTCATGTTTTTATCATATGTGTTACTGTTCAGTTATTTATTGTGTTATTCAGTCTTTCTATTTGCTGTTGTTCTTATCATTATATATGCACATGGTTTCTTCTGCACGAGTTCTTTCCCCTTTATACACACACTCATTATGGTCGCGTTCTGACGACCCTGGATTTGCACGTCCAGATATTGGACGATTGTTTCTAATGTGCAGGTATTCGAGGAGACGGTACGCTTTGCGAATAGCTGGAGCTTCTTCCTATTCTATTCTGGTACTTTTGCATTCATGTTCCTGCTATATTCCTTGATTCTTGTATGTCGCATTTAGCCTGTCATTATATTCTTGTTATTTCATGACTCTACCTTTATCTCTTTCAACTGCCTTATTCTCGTCATTATTCATATGTTACCATGTGTAGTCTTATATGTATTATTGCAGTGATCTGGTTTAGATTATAACTTGTTCAGGTTAACTTAGGTTTAGCGTATATGCGTGGGGTATTATCCTCGCGTATATACGCCGCCATAACGACTCCGTATCTTTAGGGTCAGGGCGTTACAGAGTGGTATCAGAGCCAGGTTCGACATAAAAGAGAACCTAGTTCCTACCTGTAACCTGAGACAGTTATGTTGACACTACAATATACATATACTATTCACGTGATAATATTGACTCCATTTGGAAATTGATCGTCCTCCCTTTGGAATTTCGTTCTTGATCTGTTGATATTCTTATTTCCAACACTTCAATTAGAGTGATTTGGATGTCCATCTTGATTTCATCCTTCCTATTCATTCCTCCTGATTCTATCTCTTAAGATCGGTTACTCCATGTTGAAGTTGGTAGCAGAGATCAGAGCGCGCAACGGAATCGTGGTGTCCCAACGAGGCAACGTGGAAGATTGTTGTGTTCTCTCTTGATCTTTGATTTTTACCATTCCCTACCTTATTTGAATTTCGAGGACGAAATTTTTATTAAGGTGGGTAGAATGTAATATCCCTATTTTTAAAGTACGGTATTTAAATAAAATATACTGGTATTTTAAATGTGTACATGTATTTATTTCTCATGTGATATAATATTACTCGTTGTTAGTAATATCTATATGGTTACTGTGATTATTAGTATTAGTTGGTCATGTAATGTATTGGTATTATTAATATTATTATTTTGATTAAGGGATGTTACTACTAATGTTGGATTATTATTTTGTAGTTGTGTATTTCCCTTACCCTTGATTCCTATTCATGTCTCATTCCCTTGTATCCTTGTTCCTACCCGTTAGCCAAACCCACTACCATCCGGACCCTACCGTTATCCTCTTTTACATCCAATACCCGATTATCTTTTTGGATCCTAACCCATGCCCGCTAGCCTAAACCCAACACTTATTCATCCATTGGGCCTCAAACCCAATTCAACCCAATAACCCAATACTCCTATATATAAACCTATTGTTAACCTAAACCTAGATCTAAACCTAATTAATCTCCTTCTTCCCAATACCCACAGCCGCACCATCCCTCTTCTCTCTCCCTGCAGTCTTTTCCTCCCTGCGCGCGGCAACCACCACCAGCCATGGCCGAGTCCAGATCCATGGCAGCCCCTCTCCCTCTCTCCAGCAGCGAGCTCTCCTCCTGGCTTCCTCTCCAGGCCGGATCTCAGCACCCCGAGCAACACGGCAGATCTCCTCCTTCCTTTCTTCTTGATTCTCCGATGTTTGTTCCAGTTTTGCCCAAATCCATGCCGATCTCTTGCAGTTTGATCGACGGAGCTCCGTAGGCGAGGACGAGGGAAAGGGCAGCGACTGTAAGTAAGTCGGATCTTGATATTTCCATCCCTTGGTTGGATCAGTTCAATATTTTCCTTCAGGGACGTTTTTCTTGTTTGTTTTTGGGACATATGAATTGCCACAAAATAGTGATTTTTGAGTTACTGATTCTTGTGCATTGTTGGTATTTGCTGTGATTTCATTGATTTCAGCAAGTACAATAACTTCCATCTTGTGATCTCAATATTTTAGATAGTGGTTTAGTCTTCGAGGTCATTGTTGTGTTCGATTCGTGGGTAATTGGAAATGAGTTAGATTTGAAGTACTGATACTTGAAGAGGGCTTTGTGAAGCAAAGAGCTGCCAATTTAATTGGGAAGGTATTGGAAACTTTAGAGGGCGTTTTTCTGGAAAAAAAAAAAAGAATTAAGGAAGTTTTACATCTTGCAAATGAAAGAGAAATTAGAAAAGAACCAATATCTGATGCTTAGTTTTGTCATGGATTATGGAGGAGAAAGGTGAGGGCTAGTCTGATGGCCATGTTGATTCTAAAATTTATATCAAGAGTTGCTATTTTGTTAGATTTCTTATAGTGCCAGTCTAAGCATACTGTTACTTATCTTTTACTTGTAGATCAAGACTCTAATTTTTTTAATACACTTTTCTTTCCCTTCTCCCCTTTATATTATTCAATAACACCAGCGACAAACATTTTGCCATTGTGGCCCCTGCGGTTGGGTGCCCTCCCAAATAATAGAGACATCCCTTTTACCTCATTTAATATCGACAAATCGTTTGCTTTGAAATCTTTGATATCTAGAATGCTGCTAATTCTGTTGTGCATATGCATAAATAGATTCATACAAGGTCACTAATTTTTGTTGATTTCTTTCTGCGAAAGTGGAGAAGTTCTTTCGGAGTAATATTGGACCATAGATCACACTTGCAATTGCCGGGAAAATTTATAGAATGGCAACATAACTGGTCATTCTGTATAGATCCAAATATCGAGCAGTTAAGAAACATGGAGAATTAGTGACTGAAATGTCGGGCAAGTTCATATAATTTATGTATGCTCATGCAATATCTTTTCAAATTCTGATGACAAATTTAAAATAATGTAGTTTACCTGTTTATCGGTGATTACTTGGGTCTGGTCATTTACCGAAAGAGCTAAGTTCTATTTGACTATGGATATTTTGAAATACAAGTTTTCATTAAACAATATATAATAAAAATATTATTTAATTGATTTGCCGTATCCACTACTAATCCGTATCTATGAATTCTGAAAATTCTGCTTATCTGGATATTATTATCTTATTGCATCCAGTATGTGTACCCATAACTGCTCATGATTTGTGGGTTCATAATTAAATGTATGGAATTTCTTATGAGATAGAAATCTTGAAAAGGCACGATGATAAGGACAAAAGAATAATTGTTACTGATACATAGGAAATTTGAAGACCGATTCATGAGATGATCCGTAGATCAGTACCGGTTCGTGCAGTGAAGACCAGATGGCGATTCAGTTCTGAAATCGCGTTGTTTCATGTGAGTGTTTCTTATTTTCTTTTGAGTATTTTGATATTATTTTATGTGAGTGTTTGCTCTTGTATCATTTCCTTTATTCACTGTTCTCAGTAATATTTTATATGTTACTTGTATTATTACATGTGATTGTCTTCTTTATTGTACCAGTTTGACTACCTATATCACTTCATGTGACATCAGGGACCATACATCTTATTCATTTAGTGTAATTGAGAGATTATTAGAATCATTTCATGTATTGGTAGTTGTCACTAGTTGACTTAGGCCTAGTATTGGATACTCTGGACTGTAATTTGATCTACTGATCAGTTAGACGTAACTTTATTAGTTGAGTATTGAGGACACATCAGATATGATCTTATTAGTTGAGTTGTGACTTAGATTGATCTTTAGTTGGAGGTTATCCAGAATCTATATTCCTTATATTGGAGCCTGACTGATAAACCTAGTATTCAGATTACTGGAAGTTACGGGGAAATGATTGGTTGACTGTAACACCTTATACAGTTTATTGTTCATCGTATACACGGTTACTGTTACTGTTACTGTTACTGTTACTGATATTGTTCACCGTGTATACGATTACTGATTGATTATTACTGTACTGATATTGTTACCATCCCGTAGCATCCCAGTAATTGAAATGGCATAAGGTATTGATTGTTATTGATGGCATTACCTCACTGACTGTACACTAGACACCTTTCACTGGACCTTGACATATGACTATCGCTGTTACTTGACATCTAGTACTCCTGTACCCCCTGTATCCATGTCCCATGCACTATTGACCTGTTAATAGTACAGTCAAACCGGCGTCCGGCGGTTTGCCGCCTGGTGTCGGGATTGACGAGGATGTATCCCACAATCGTGCTAGCGTCCGGCAGATCTTGAAAGGAACTAAGTGCCACGTGGAGCAAAGTGCCACACCATACACATGGTGGGGGCCACCTCTTGAATCCACGGGGGCCACCTCTTGAATCATGTTTCCCTCAGAGCAAAGTGCCACATGGAGCAAAGTGCCACACCATACACATGGTGGGGGTCACCTCTTGAATCTGTGGGGGCCACCTCTTGAATCTGTAGGGCTATCTATTGTACGTGACGCCTGGTGTTAGCGTGATATTGCATTCTCAGTGCTTATTAGCATCCACACGCACTTGTATGATGATAACCCCTAGGACTCATGTTATTGGTTCTCTTTCCCTATTCGAACAATGATACCGCATATCGGAGTTCGGATGAGTTCTACTGGATGTGCGGGCTCCAGGGTGAACTGTCGGATGTTGTGGGACGCCGGTGGGAAAGTGACAAAGATAACATAGAACACTACTGATTGTTATTGATTGATTTGAATGGACACATTGTATTATGCCCTGAATGGTTACCCTGCCTTATGACATATGACTGTATACATGATTGTAACCAGGACCAGATTATTATAACCAGGATCAGACTTATGACCAGACTTGGATATCAGTTTAGTGACTTGTGATGGATACTTATTTTTACGTTGATTGCATATTTACAGTTGTGCCATTTGTCTGCTACCTGTATTCATGTTTTTATCATATGTGTTACTGTTCAGTTATTTATTGTGTTATTCAGTCTTTCTATTTGCTGTTGTTCTTATCATTATATATGCACATTGTTTCTTCTGCACGAGTTCTTTCCCCTTTACACACACACTCATTATGGTCGCGTTCTGACGACCCTGGATTTGCACGTCCAGATATTGGACGATTGTTTCTAATGTGCAGGTATTCGAGGAGACGGTACGCTTTGCGAATAGCTGGAGCTTCTTCCTATTCTATTCTGGTACTTTTGCATTCATGTTCCTGCTATATTCCTTGATTCTTGTATGTCGCATTTAGCCTGTCATTATATTCTTGTTATTTCATGACTCTACCTTTATCTCTTTCAACTGCCTTATTCTCGTCATTATTCATATGTTACCATGTGTAGTCTTATATGTATTATTGCAGTGATCTGGTTTAGATTATAACTTGTTCAGGTTAACTTAGGCTTAGCGTATATGCGTGGGGTATTATCCTCGCGTATATACGTCGCCATAACGACTCCGTATCTTTAGGGTCGGGGCGTTACACATCACCAGCGTCAAGACAGCTTGCTACACCAGAAGTTGAAGGCTCAACTTCAAGCAACATGCCCGCACCAACACCACAATCAAATCAGCCAAGAAGAACCAAATCTCTAGCTGACATCTATGCAGAGACTACAGCAATGTCACCTTACCCATACATGTTGTACTTGTCGGCTGAAGAACCGGCAAGCTATCAAGACGCAGCTCTAGAACGGGAATGGCGTCAAGCAATGCAAGCTGAATTCGAAGCCATCGAGAAGAACCAAACCTGGGAGCTCACTGAGTTACCACCAGGTCACAAGCCCATCGGACTCAAGTGAGTTTACAAGGTGAAGAGAGACAACGAGGGGAAGATACTCAAGTACAAAGCAAGGCTTGTCGCGAAGGGCTATGTACAAAGACAAGGTGTCGACTTTGATGAGGTATTTGCCCCGGTCGCGAGACTTGATACTGTTCGATTAATTCTCGCCCTTGCAGCTCACCAAGGATGGCAAGTACACCACTTAGACGTGAAGTCGGCATTTCTTAATGGAGATCTCAAGGAGGAAGTGTATGTAGCTCAGCCCGAGGGATTCATCATCAAGAATCAAGAGGACAAGGTGTATCGCTTGTCCAAAGCTCTTTACAGCTTACAACAAGCACCAAGGGCTTGGAACCTGTGCCTTGATAACTGCTTGAAGAACCTTGATTTCAGTAGGTGCACCCAAGAACAAGCAGTCTACACGAGAAGCAATGAAGATGGAGTGCTGATCGTAGGTGTATATGTCGACGACCTCATTGTCACAGGAACAAGTCCAGCTGCGGTGAGAAGTTACAAGCTACAGATGATGCAAGAATTCGACATGAGCGATCTTGGATTGCTCTCATATTACCTTGGGATCGAGGTAAATCAACAAGCAAATCACATTTCTTTGAAGCAAACAGCCTATGTTAAGAGAGTATTGAAGCAATTCGGGATGGAGGATTGTAACGCAACGAAGTATCCTATGGAGGCTAAGTTGCAGCTCAACAAAGATGAAGGAGGGACACCCATTGATGCAACTCAATACAGGCGTGTCATCGGGTGTCTAAGGTATCTAACTCACACTCGCCCAGACTTGAGTTACTCCGTTGGGATTGTGAGCAGGTATATGGAGAGGCCGACGACCCTCCACCATCAAGCCGTGAAGCATATTCTCAGGTACTTAAAGGGGACACTTGAATATAGGCTCGAGTACAGGAGAGGCCAAGGAGATGCAGAGGTGATTGGCTTCTCCGATAGCAACTTGGCCGGAGATGCAGATGACAGGAAGAGCACGACTGGTATGGCTTTCTATCTGAATCAAAACCTAATCACTTGGGCTTCGCAGAAGCAAAAGACCGTGGCCCTTTCCTCTTGTGAAGCAGAGTTTATGGCGGCAACAGCCGCAGCTTGTCAAGCACTGTGGCTCAGGAGTTTGGTGAGCGAAGTGACTGGTCGTTCACCCGAGCCAGTCACATTGTTCGTCGACAACAAATCAGCGATTGCCCTGACAAAGAACGCTATATTCCATGGTCGGAGCAAGCACATAGATACCCGTTTCTATTTCATACGGGAGTGTGTTGAGAAAGGGCAGATCAAAGTCGAGTTCGTGCGGACTGAAGATCAGAAAGCAGACATTCTGACGAAGGCACTCGCAAAGTAAAAGTTTGCGGAGATGCAGCAGAAGCTCGGAGTTCTCAACCTCAATCGTGCTTAGATTAAGGGGGAGACTGTGAGCCAATAATCAAGGCACGATCCAGCTACGCCCAGTCAAATTTGTTAGAGTTTGTTAGCATAATTGTAGGATTTGATGGCATCATTTTAGTTAAGATTGTGATTTGATGGCATCATTTTACCTAAGTTTGTTGAGGCTGTGAAGGCTATTTAAAGGCCAAGTAGCTGTATTTGTTTCACAGTGAATTGGAAAATAAAAAAAAAAAATCTGAAGTTTCTTCTCCCCTCAAAAATTAGTTTATCTCTCGTTCCCAGTTTGTTGCTACCGATCCTTTGCAGGTCTCGGAGCTGCTCGAAACCAACACTATGCCCAGTGAGAATAGCAAGATGCTCCAGCTTCAACAAAGCCAAAACGAAACTAGTATAACTGACAGGAACTTCACAAGGTCATGTCTCCAAGAAAAATAGTGAGAGGAAGTTCACAGGGCAGCAAAGAACACCTCATATTCAAAGAAGACGGCAGTGACAAAAAAACTGGAACAGGGGAAGACCTTCAAAATCCCCTGTGCAATTATAAGATGATCCGATAATTACATTTTGAGCATCATTTGGTAGCATGTAGATTGCATTACCTACACCCCTTACAGACAAAATGACAAATTAGATACATCAACACTTTCACCTATACAAATTTGAGTCTGGGACACTTCAAAGCTGGTGTGGCTAAATGTCTAAACTAGAGAACATAATTGCCAGATAAAAACTGGGAGGTTCTGCTCATTGGCGAGTTTGGTTGAACCATATGAATGCGGTAAACATATGCTCTTGGTTACGAAGCAGTTAACCAGGAGACAGCACACAGTCAAGTGAACTTTGTTCTTGGCAATGTTGAAAGCAAAAGCCTCCGCAGAATATTGAAGCTCACTCTTCGGCTTGAAAGCAATCATATGCAACAAGGTCCCATGCCATTGCCCACTCCATCTCATTAGTGCAAATAAACAGAAGAGCTTGTGAGCACTCGGGGCATCTTCTGAAGAATTTATGGCAATAGAACTCATCAAAGGACAAACGATATGCTGCAAAGAAATGAATTTTGTCAGCCACTGGTTTTATCAGACGAGCAAGATTGCAGGAATTGTGGTAAATTCGGTAGACCTGGATTCTTGCACAAAAGCCTCGAGCACAAATCGACAGAGTCGGGATGCAAGCTGGCAAGGATTTGTTCTGAAAACGGCAAAGAGATGCTCTTCTTTATGTTCTGCAGAAGCTGGGTATTTGGGCAGGAAATGTCAATATAGATTGTAAATATGACACTCGGGAATATACTAATTTAACAAATACCTGAACATTGTTTCTGCCATTAAAGGGTGGATAACCATTAAGAAGTTCAAAACAAATAGCAGCGATGCTCCACATATCTGCCTGTATGAACAAGAGCATCAGCCTCATATATCATTCAAAGGTGAACTGTCCAGATTTTACCGTTTCGTCATACTTTCCAAATTGCAAAACTTCTGGAGCCATATATAAGGGTGATCCACAAACCATGTCCGCATATTCACCAGGCTCAACAACTCTGTTTGAAGGTAATGAGGCTATGTAACTTGAAAATAAGGTCTCGATTAGTTGCAACGAATATCGAAGAAATTGTTTATCTAGTTGTTAATTCACTATTAAAAATTAATTGTTTCAATGCCTTCAATAGTTAGGAAATTGCTTTTGGATAGAGTAGAGCCCATATTTGATACTGTTCTCTATAATTCTGATTGAAGTTATAGTTTTCTAAAACAATGTTTGTTTGTCAGTAATTTTTCATGAAATGAAATGGACCTCACTGGTTACCAAAAGGGGAAAATGTATTTGCAGTTTTGAGTATGGTATGGTCAATTCTTTATGGAGCTTCTCCACTGTTTGGACATGCTCCAAATTCTCCATTTTAATGGGAAAGACCTGGAAATTGATGATTATGATTATGTTTCAACAAAAAGTTTCTAAATCAAACTTTCTCCCAAAAAAAAAAGTTGCTAAATGAAAATACCTTGATAGACCAAAATAAGCTATCTATAGTCCCGCATCGCTGCTTGGAGCAGAGAGTAGAACATTCTGCTTTGCTGAAAGTTCATGTCAAGGGCATGTATACAGAACAGGGTTTTCAACATCAAACTGATGGCTATCTCCCTCAGGTTTTCAAGTCCGGATGAATGATATGCTGCGCGTGCAACACCTCCAAACCGTCTCCTACAGTAATAAAAATATCTGTCATTCCTAATATCATCATCTTTAACAGTCATAATGAAATTCTAAAATTTCTAGAAGGTTATTACAAGGTGGAGATAACTAATCATCAGTTAGCAACTTAGTGTTTAAAAGGATGAACAATGTATGATTCCTTTATTAAAAAAAAGGAAAAGTATGACAAGTAGTGAATATGAAAACTTGAGATTGGAGATAGAGACCATTTTCAGTCAATTTATTAAATAGTAGATACTGCTCTCAATAAAAATGACATACAAGAAGCAGGTCTTCATGGTTGATATTTATGGATTATCATCTTTAGAAATCATAATCACTTCTATAAAAATGAGATCTGCTACAGGACAAGGCCAGAAGTAAAGAAAGCTTCCTAAATAATAACTCTCTGATTGACAGAAAGCATAAAAATAAAAACTTCAAGAGATAGCATAATTCTTTTGCTTAGGGAACTCATGAACTAGAGAGAAGTTGCCACTTGCCCTAGTTAAAATGGTGGATAAGTAGTGAGTATAAAAATAAAAACTCAAGAGGGAAATAAAGGTATATACATAAGCTTCAGAAGATGAGGGAAAGAATGGGTATAGCCCTGGGTAATGTTGCGGATATTAAGACTAAAGACCAAAGTGCTAGTGAAGGGAGAATGAAAAGAAAGCGGAGAAAGCCAATTACTGAGAATCACACAGGAGAAATGATAGAAACAACCCAATTGATGAATAGATTGAAGAGAATCAGAGAAGAAAAGAGATCAATAGCTGGTTTTCACTGATTTAAGAATTCAAATCCTTATGAAAGGGTCCCTATAGGTAGAGCTAATAACGGGCCTGGGAATGCAAGGCTGGGCTTGAGATAAGCTCGGTAAGCGTTTGTTGGACTCGTTTGATAGTCTAATGAGCCAAGCTTGGACAAATGTTGAAGCTTGGAAAAATAAATAAACAAGCTTGAGCATAGCGAAGATTGTCTTGACTTGTGTCCAAGATCAGCTCATTAACGACTTGTGTAGGGTTGACTTATATCGAATTTGAGCTTGCCTCCTAAAAGGCTCAATAAGTTGTAAGTTGATCTCGGTTCCTCAATTCAAATCAGTTTACTTGCATTTATGATCAGCCTCTAATCTAATATTTCAATTTGATCACAAGTCTAATACGAAATATTGCATATTTCTTTACCTTTCCTAGTCTTATATCTAAAGTAGAATACATTATTTTCTAATTTTTTTTTTTCTAAAAATCTCTTTCTTTATCTCTTACTTGTCACTGAACGAAGCTTGGCCCCCTCAAGTGATAACTAATTGTAGATTCTAGCAACAGTAATTCCCTTTTTATTGCTTTTTTTCCCAGGCCCTCTTTTCTCCTTTGCTTCTTTCTTGTTCTGCTCTAGAAAAAGTTTCCTCTTGTCGACATAATTCATTTGTTGGTTTATTTAGATTCATGTGGGAGGTAAGAAAATATTGCCTTCTTTATTTGAAATTTTTGTAGTTTGTTTAGGTAGTTAGAGGACACAAGTAAGATAGATGATTATGGACTATTTAGCATAAATTGAATACATCAGTAAGATAAGGATTTTCTATATTCGAGATTGAGGCTAAAATGATTGTTAATGTTGTTTAGTTTCCCTAAAATTTAATATATAACTACAACATTACAATAAGATTTAATAAACAATTGTTATTACATATCAACTAAAGTTTTCGCTACTCAATTCTTAAAAGATTTAATGTGTACGGTTATTGCATACGTTTTAAAAACTTGTTCACTATTATTTATCCAACATTGTAAATGGCTTGAGTTTATTGAGAGCTTAGGTGGGGTTGCAAATATGAACAAACTAAAGCTGATCATTTGGCTCGATCAGCCAATCTACCTATGGAGGATATGTGTTGGGCATTAGACAATGAAAGTTTAGTGGTTATGCTAATGTGATTATGTACACATCATGTCCACAGATGCATTCATTGTTTGTCATGCATAGGCGTGCGTCAAGGATCTAGATTAAGTCCTCATCTCTTTGCAAAGTTATGGATGAACGTACTGGACATATCCACGATACAGTCCCATATTGTATGCTCTTTGTCTATGACATTGTACTAGTTAATGGGATTAGAGAATTAATAATTTCCAAATTGCAAATGATAGAACCTAATATGTTAAATGATCCCTATGCAGCAGCACATGTCCTGTTATTGCAACAAAGCCTAGTTAACATAGATCCTTGTCCAGTAGTTTTCTTGTGGTTTTATCTTTTATCTTTCTTTTGAGGGGTCACGCTATATGTGAGATTCCACATATGCTACATTGCATGGATAGTTCAATCAAGGTGACCTGTCAGTGTTCGACATGTATCTGATACTTCGAATACTTGGATGCTTCTTGGTAATCCTGTGATGCATCCTGAAATATATAAGTTATCCCGAAATATTGAAGACGCACCAAAGACGTGTTTGAGACGAAGTTAAAGAGACTTGTCTCTGAAGACATATTATAAACATTCATATTTTAATTTATATCCCAACACATTACTTTCTTGCTACAGTAAGCATGGAGTTCCTGTATACTTTGAATGTTCAGAATTTAACAATAGAAACCCTGCAAATTTTCAGCCTGCAGGATGATGAAAAATTATTGAGTTCATCTAGATAACATGAAAATTCTTACTACTTCAGCTGGAGTTATGGTTTCATGCCTTGGTTCGAAGTTTTTGAAGCTATGCACTTTCTGAACTAAAATTAGGGTATTATGGGTTGCAGGGGTCAAAAGCATGCTAGTGCCTGATCATGTTGCCTTTTGCATCCATAATGTATACTGGTCTGAACAGGTGCTGAGGACCCTCTAATCATAGAGAGGCAAGAAGTGAAAGCACTAGCATACCCCTTTATTGCCAAATAATGTCGCTTAGCATGAACTTTTGGGTTATAAGGCACTGATGGAGACATCAAGGTCATGCGAGAGTTTAAATTGAGTCTCTATTTCTTTTTGAGTCTAGTAGATTTTTATTGAGTCGGTCTTGTTTACTCTCATTTAGTATATTGTTTTTTATGTTTTAGTCTTGTTTTTAATCACACATCATTTGTGAAGACAAGTGTTTAATCTTTGTAAGCTTATAAATAAGTATGAGTCTTGAGAAATAAAACAATGAAGATGATTTGAAAAAAATAAGTTTTCTCGGAAAGGATTCTCTCTTTAATTTAGAGGTGTGAAATTCTAAAGGAAAAATTAACTTTTAAGTGTAAGAAACCCTCTTAGGAATGAAACTCAATAGGCCATGATGAGGAGTGTGAAATCCTAATTATTATTTATCATCTCTCTTTTAAAACTTATTTTTAATTTTTTTTTCCTTCATTAAAATAGAATCTCCACTCTCCTTTTCCTTTATGCCTACAGACGCCAACAGTCTTCCAGTATCTTTCTTCTCCAAGCATTAGTTGTTGTAGTTCATATTCAAGTTCAGTCCAATTCCATATCCAAAATTCAGATTCATATGCTGAATCAAGTTCAGATGTAGAGAAAGATCCAAAATAGCATGTTGGTGCAGCTCGATCCTCAACAGGGAGCTCCCGTTACACATCAATTTGATATCAGAGCTCATGTTATCATTCTCTCTGTAACGCCCCGATCCCAAGGATACGGAGACGTTATGGCGACGTACATACGCGAGGTGAAAACACGCTCACGCGTACGTAAGCCTCAGTACAGTACATTACCTCCATATAGTCGGAGTTCCAGCATGAAATAAGTACAAGAATACCTGCAGAAAGAGGTCAGCGATCATAACAGAAATGAATAATAGGGACAAATAAGATAACAGAAATAAATCACTAACATACCTATGAAGAGGCCTGATGAGGAATCTCCTATGTCCAAGGCACTATCTGATAATACAGTACGCGCTCTCCAATCTCCCCCATGGTCGACCATGGTCGAAGTCAGAAAGCGCCTAGTGGTGGTAAATAATAATATATACTATACTACATACACACTACATGATGGGTAATATTGTATAGTGATATAATAATATAAGTATAAGCAGTAGAAATATATAGACATGATATAGACATGTAAGCAGAGTAGAAATATATAAGCATGTTATCTTTTAATACCATCACTACCTTGCCGGTTATCATCTGGTCAGGTCTATAGTCGTGTCCAGTTTAGAGAATAAATGGTAACGCGATAGAAGTGAACATGCAGGTGGCGACGTGATGGACGTGTACAGGCAGATAGGCCTATGCAATGTAATCCCTATACGGTGTGGTGTATATACAGTAATGATGTTTGCTATACAGAAAACATAATGTATACAATGCAGAACATGCGTCGTATGCCATGCAATGCAGAACATGCGTCGTATGCCATCACAGAAAGTATAACATATGCCAGGTAAATTAACAAGTATACAGGTAACAGGATATCGGATAAAGTAGCATGAAGAATAACAAGATAGCATACATGTACTAGGCATGTCATGTGATTTATACAATAGTAGCAATCAGTACCACCTGGTATTTTAATTACTCTCTTCCAGTGTCCCATACCACTGGCAGTTCATACTAGAGCCCGCACTCCAGTCGAACCATCCGGACATGGCCTACTGGTACCATTATCCAAACGAGAGAGTAACCAAATAACAAGTGTTCCCGACGTCACTATTGTGTATACTGGTTTATTATGTTAATTGGAGACCCATGGTCGAGGAGTTCTTATCAGGTAGGTGTATCCCGTGCATACCCGGGATCACGGCCTTTATCAAACCCCTGGCTGCTAAGACCAGAGCCCTCCGCTAAGAGGGGAACAATAATCAAGTAACAATAGCTCATGGAGCAATTGGTAGGTAGCACTACCATCCCCTGCAGTGGGAGAACAATATGGATCCAGTACATCACCCGATAAGATCTAATCAACTGTCAAGTCTTCCCCAAACCCCAGTTATCATTATGGTCTGATATGTCAAGTATCCAGTGTAACAAGAACAATTAACGGTGCATGATAAGGGTAGCATGATAACTGGACCAGAGCTCTGTTAATAACATAGAACAATATAACAGGAATCGGGAAAAATATATCGGAAATAATGTAACGGGAACAATATAACGAGATCAATAGATGTGGAAGTCCACATATCGCATATCAACAGCTCTTATGTCCAGTAACGGGACTACCCATATCAGTAACAGGAAATAATCATGTAACATGAATACGGTAACATGAAACAATAATACATGTAATAAGCACGGTGATCCATATGATAAGAATAATTAAATCATGTACGCATGTGTAACAGTGATATGCCGAGAATCCCTGTAATGATGATAACGGTATAGGATATGACGGTATGCCGTGAAGTGGTGTACATGAATACGAACGTGAGACGTGCCATAGTATCTGTACAAGTAATACCTATGGGCAATGTCTAATATCATGTACGGTGAACTATCGTATCAGTGTAAGGATGATAACAATAATATGACATGCGGTACTTATCCTTATACTAGTGGAACATAAATGTGTGGCCATAATCCATGTAACAGTACATGTAATAATGGTAGTCCGTGTATCATATAATATCATGTCCTGTGAATTATAGTAACAGTATCTAGCATGTATGTCTAGTGACAGTGTCGTGTCATAGCGTATCTGTGGAACCGTACGCAGGTAACGTTACTGTGATACGATACATGACATGATAGTGTCCAAACATATGGTGACATAGAGGGCTGGGTGTCAGTGGTCCATGAACATGACCTAATAGGTATCCAGTGTTACACTCTACGTCTATTAGGTATCAGGCATGTTCTAAGTACCGTGATGATGACAGTGGTTTAATATTGTCTACAGCTTATTTTACCGGTATCATGTTATATTTAAATAAAGCAACCAAGTTCAATCCATATGATAAAAAGATAATTTATAAATTAAAAACACTCACAAACTAGCCATAGGATGGTAGCTCTCTCCCACGATCGCAACGAATCCAGAATCGCCCGAATCGGAGTCCGGATGCTCCCGATATCTCCCGAATATTAAATCATAACAAACGGGTTAAAGATGTAATAAACATATTTAAATGCAAATAATAAAAGTAGCAGGGGGTTTTCTATAAAGTTACCTTTAATGGGTATGGGGAGCGGGTTGACGGGTTAACGGGTCGGGTTTAGATCCAATACCCAAACCCATAACTTAATGAAATGGGTTAATGGGTAACGGGTTTGTTGGGTTAATAATTAACCCTTATTGGGTTAATGGGTTTGGGATTTACCCAAACCCAAACAACACAAAGGGGGCAGCAGCAGCTTGCTTGCTGCCGCCCACAATAGCCAGCCGGCCAGCTGGGCTGGCCGGCGGCGCTGGCTGGCCGCCGGCGGCGGACCCGGCCTCCGGGCGGTGGTGAGAGAAAGAGGGGAGAGAAGGAGAGATAGAGAGAGAGTGAGTGAAGGGGGAGGAGTTTAAAAAAAAAAAAAAGGAAAAAGAAAAGAAAAGAAGAAGAAGAAGAAGAAGAAGGAGAAGAAGAAAGAGAGGAGGTGGCGGCGACGGCGCCGGCCGTGGCTTGGGCGCGGCCGGCCGGCAGCGGCGGCCGGTGGGCGGCGGTCAGGCCCCCCTCCCTTTTTGCGGGTGGGTCTGTACAGAGAGAGGGGAAGAGATAGTGAGAGGTTAGAGGGAGAGAGAGGGTTTGGAGAGAGAGTGTTTGAGAGAGAGAGCGTGTGTGAGAGTTTTGTGGGGAGAGAGAGAGTTTTGGGAGGGAAGTGGAGAGAGAAAATGTGAGAGAGAGAGAGATGGATTCGTCTCTCTAATTAGAGAGAGAGAAATAGAGAGAGGGAGAAGGGAAAGGCGGTGGGAGGAAGGCGCTGGAAACCGCCAGAGAAGCGAAGAAGAGAAAGGAAAAGAAAGGAAAGTAAAAGATTAAAAATTAATATTTTAATATTATAATATTGGCCTGATATTCGACCAGCTCCGAACGGTGCCCAAAAATTACAGAAAATAGGAAATATTATCCTGAGACTTAAAATGAAGACGGTTTGCAGAAACTCAATCCGGTTTGCAAATTAAAAATCTCGGAAGCTGTCGCCGATACTTGGAGACACCGGTTTTGCCGGATTTTCGATAAATTCAGAAAAATCCCCAAAAATACCCAAACGTAGCTCATGCGATTCTAAGACATCCAGTGAAAGCGGATTCTCAAAATCCAACTCCATTTGTGAAATAAAAATTGTAAAGTCGGTTAGCGACATCGGTCGACACCGACTACGGAGATTTTCCAAAATAATCCAGAAAAATTCAGAAAATCCTGAAAAATCTAGATTCTTAGAAAATAATTTTGAAACTGAAAGCAGCTCAATCGGACTACCACGGAGGCCAAATCATTTTTGTACGCCGTATCGCATACTGATACGGTGATACGTACACCGAGGATCAGGGGGTTACACTCTCCATGGGGACATCAAAGTCATGCGAGAGTTTGAATCGAGTCTGTATTTTTCTTTTTGAGTTGGGTAGATTTTATTAAGTCTAGTCTTGTTTACTCTCATTTTTTATTGTTCTCTTTTATGTATTGTTTTGTTTTTAGTCCCACAATAATTGTGGAGGTAAGTCTTTAATCTTTATAAGCCTATAAATAGGCATAAGTCTTGAGAAATAAATCAATGAAGAATGATTTGAAAAAAATTGAGTTGCCTCAAGATTTTCTCTTACATTTAGGGATGTGAAACCCTAAAGCAAAAATTAACTTTTAGGTATGTGAAACTTTAAAAGAAACTCTCTTGAATGTGTGAAACCCAAGGAGGCATAATTAGGGGTGTGAACTCTAATTATTATTTATCATCTCTCCTCTTTTCCCTAGTTTCTAATTTTCATCATGAAAACAGAATCGCCGCCCTCCTTTTCCTCTTTGTTCTGTAGCCGCCAGTAATTTTTCAGCACCTCTTTCTTCTCCAAGCAATAGCTATTGTAGTTCATATCCAAGTTCAATCTGATATCATGTCTAAAATTCAGATTCATATACAAAATCAAGTTTAGATACAGAGAAAGATTCAAAATAGCATATTAGTAAAACTCGATGCTCAACAAGAGGCTCCCCTTTCACATTCAGAGTATAATGAGTTATCGCTCCATCTCAAAAAACTAGCTTTTTTTTTTATTATTTCTGTAAATTGTCGTCTGGGGAAGAAAGAAGTGAAAGCATTGGCATATCCCATTATCGCCAAATGATGCTGCTGAGCAGGATCTTTGGGTTATAATGAACTGTCAGAACGCATCAGGATTCGGCAAAAAAGTGAAATCCCCATCAGGAATCAGACGATTCCATCGTTTCTGTGAAATTGTTCTCTGGTGATTCGCGACAACATTTGATGAAGACGCATTTGGAATAGAATATCAAGAAGGGGAAACGCTGCACCTAAATGTGCATGTTGATGGATCATATTCCCTCTCTCTCTCTCTCTCTCTCTCTCAGCAAGAATTTAGTTCTCCGGTCGCTTTACTCTGAAAATTGGTACATTTGGAGTTATTCATATATTATTTTCTCACGAGGTATCTTGAAAAAAACTCGTAATTGAGTAAAGAATATACCGACATTTATTTTATAGGATAACTTATAATAAAAAATTTCCTCCATATACACCTGCAGTGTTTTTTTTTTTTGGTGCTTCAACTGTCTTTTGTTAGTAATTTTGACAACAGATGACAGGTTTTTGCAACAATTAGGTTTAGATTTTTTGTTTAATACTTGTAATGCCCCGCCCCGGCAGGTACGAGAACACTACTGCTACGTTCACATATGTACGTTAAGTATCAGTACATGCAAAAAACAGAGTGCGGAAGCCCAGTGAAAAATACATTCCAACAAAAAAGTACAAGTATACAGTTATCACAGAGAGTGATCCAATATTACATGCATATTATATCACTAGAAGGCGTAAAAAAATGATTTACAAAGAAGGAACAACATAAAAGATGCTCACAAGTTACAAAAAGAATCCCCGTGAGCTAGTCAAGAGGAGATAGGTAGGGAATGAGATACTGCTGATTCGCTCACTCCACAAGAAAAGTCTGATCATCAATGGAAGGGTCCACTTCATTCCAACTGTCAGAAACTGAACATGCAGGTGCAAGGGTTTCAGAAAGCAACCCAAAGAGTATATAAAATGAAGCAAAGTGGTGTGCACAGGCAAGCACACGTGTACCGAGAAGTGTATTGTGTACTCAAGTCATGCATACATAAACCAATCACAATAAAGCAGTATAATATGGAATCAGATTTATTATATTATTATTAAGACTCTTCTGATTTGCCTCAGTATGTGTCCCATTTCACATACCTAAGCATACAAATCAGAGAATAAGTTATTGAAAACTAATGAGGCTCGACGAACTATATTTAGGATGGGTCACGTACATGCCTGAGACAATGGCCCAAAAATATCTGGTACTGAGTTGGAACGTTTCGCTAGGAACCGGGACTTATTATACGCTCGAATAAGAGTAGAACGTCGCTGCACCAACGGGAATAGATCCAGGGGCTTGCAACACGTCCGAACAGGAATACAGGGGGAGTAGGGGTGCCAGTACACCCCATAGGAGCACCTGGTGGTCTCCAGGTGAACCCCAAGTTTGTGGCCGCGCGACACTTTATAGACATCATAAACACGAGAACTATATTGGTATCCATCAGTTTCCCCATTCCGGTGTAAGTTATTTAATTATTATATTATTATGCCCATGATCATTGGTTTTACAGGGATTAACATGAATATAACAGCAGAGAAGAACATGCTAGATAAAGGAATACATAATCTCTAATTGAGTAACATGATAATAGCGTCAAGTCCCCATAAAGGTGATAATCATGTGCCATATAATGAACCGGTCAGGTGCCACAGTACCAAGTTAAGTATACAATACGTGTAAATAGAGGATCACAAAATCATACCCAACATAGTACAGAAAAATAGTGCAGGTAAACATTTCAAACTCTTCACAATAATAATAATAATAATAATTAATTATTAAATAGTTAGGCGGAGCTAAGCAAAGCTGAAGCGAAGTTAGCGTGCAGCACTAGATGCTAACACGATTGATGAGGTTAAAGCTTGCAGCGAAGCTAGCGTATGAACACTTACTAATGCATACGTTGAAGTCACGCTCACAGTGAAGTTAAACATACATGGTGAATGTAGCGTATGAATTCTTTTGCTAACACACGCAACGAAGCCACGCCCGCACCAAATCTAAACATACACAGCGTTGCAAGCATATAAACACCTTGCTAATGCACGTGGCATAGCTACGCTCGGGCGAATTTAGCGATAAAGCACCGAGCGGTAAGCTCGCCTACCAGACGAAGCTAGTAAAATCTGAAGGTTAATCCCGAAAGCTGAAGAGAAGCCCGAAGGCTAGAGAAAAGCCCAGAGGCTAAAGAAAAGCCCGGAGGCTAAACAAGAGTACAAACACTCATCTCCACAAATACAAGCATAAACCAATAATAGGCATATGCATAAACACATAATGAGCACTCACAAACACAACTAACAGGCACTTGCCTAAAACGAGAAAAAGTACTCGTCTAGGGTTGCTTGGAGCTGAAATGAGAACGTGGGATCTGGTGCACAAAGCGCGAGGAAGAAAGAGATGAAATGTGAGAGAGAGAGAGAGAAAGAGAAAGAGGAGAGAAGGAAAGAAGAGAGAAAAAGAGGAGAGAGAGGCCGGCCAAGATGGCTGCGCAAGGGTGGGCACGACCAAGGAGGGGTGGCCGAAAGGAGGATGCGACCAAGGTGGCTGGAGGAGGAGGTAGAGGAGATGGGAAAAAGAAGGGAGGTCGGGTGGTGGACGGATGGAGGTGGTGTTGATGATGATGAAGATGGTGGTGAAGGTGATGGTGGAGTGGTGGTGGTAGTGGTGGTGGTGGAGATGTTGTGATGATGGTGGTGGTGATGGGTGGCCGGTGGAGAGGATAGGAGGTAGGGAGACAAAAGGTGAGGTGGTGGCAGGTGGTGGAGGAGTGGTGGAGAGGGCGATCGACTAGAGAAGATAGGCGGAGGAGAGAGAAAAGGAAGGAGAGTGAGAGCGAAAAAGATGAGAGAAGGGGGGCCAGCTGTAAAGGGAGAGAGGGAGAGGAGAAAAAGAGAGGGAGAAAAGAGAAAAAGGGAGAAAAGAGGAGAAAAGAGAAGAAGAGAGAAGAAGGTAATGGAAAGGAAAAAGAAAAGAAAAGAAAAGAAAAGAAAAAGGAGAAAGAAAGAAAGAAAAGAAAAGAACGAAGGAAAGAAAGGAAAAAGAGAAAAGAAGAAAAAGAAAAAACAGAAATAATAATAAAATAATAATAATAATAAATAAAGAAAATGGGTCAGGCTCTGGCTCGGGCTAGGCTCAGGGTCCACAGAATACAGGTCAAATACCAAAAATAAGTGTGAAAAAATAGAATAATGCAAGCGAAAAACCTGAACACGTATCTAGGTACATATTCTGGGAATGGAGAGTTACAATCTACCTACCTTTCAAAATTTCATCCTCGAAATTTTGATAAGGAAGGAGACGAACACAAAGAAGACTAAGGTTGACGGTGATAGTTAGACAAAATGGAGATGTTAGGAAAAGATTACCAACGCAGAACACGATAAGACAGCGATAATAGTCACGGTAACATCTTCAGAGTTCCTGCTCTGGATATCGGGCACCACCTCCTGCTATTACTTTGTCTGACGCCCAAGTTTTCTCTGCGGTCAAATTGTAAACTTGGTTTCTCCCATGGCCTGCTCCATCTCTTGCCCCTCTTTGTGCCTGATCAAAGGCATGCTGCTGGGAGGAAAGTGGGGCTCCCCTACCTGTAGGTCCTGGATTCCTCATTGCTGGCAGTGCTAGAAGTGCTGGTTGAATCGGTGTGGTGTTCCTTGTTCCCTGAACAGATAATCACCCATCAAATGTTTCCTGAATCCACATATCAAACATAGCTCATTAGCCATTTGGCAATTACATTGTAAGTGCCCTGGCTTCAGGCAACACCCGCATATTCTTCTGCTGAGGGAAAAGTTAGAATGGTCGTTTGGCCAGTGGACATCAGTAGGTCTGACTGACTCCTCTCTATCCATCTGCCAAAAGGTCTGGTTTATTGACTCATTTTGCTTCTGACTCCTATTTTCTTTTCCAGTCCCGGCTTTACGTCACCTGTTATGGTCTTCAGCTGTTGCGGTATAAGAAGCATCTGGATGTTCAATATCTTCAGGTCCTGCTGAAGTCTGCTGTCTCGATTCTCCTTGCTGGCCACTATGTAGGAAGCAAACCGGCTGGGTCTCAGAACTCCGCAACATATCGTCTACAATCGTTCCTCTACTACAACCTGATGAATTGTTCTCCCATCTCTTTCAAGGCCATTGTTGGGAAAATCTTTCATAAAAAACTCTTCGAGAACTAGTCCCAAGAGATGGGCTTTTTCAATCTCACTTCTTCTACTAACCACAGGTTCTTGCCACATCCTTCAGCTATATCTTGGCCATTTTCACCTGGTTCTAATCAGGGATCCGGGCTGCCTTCAAGAGATCTGTTCTATTAATCAACCACTGTTCTGCATCAAGGTTTTCTCATTTTCGAAAAAGATGGTTGACTGCAATCTTCTGAAATCTGAGACATTCCCTGGTCTCTGCTCTTGGAGTGCTGTCAAAAGTCCTTGGCGTAGGAGTTCAGTTTGCTTCTGTTGTTTTTTATCATATTTTGAAGAAATTTCATTAGGTCGGCATTGTCTCTACTAGAACCATCTCGAGAAGAGCCAGGACTGTTACTATTTTTTCGTCTTTACATATCTGAGTTGGTCTGAAGGATAACAGAAAACTGAAAAGTGAAAAGATGGAAGGGTTTCCAGATTCAAGGGAAAGATTATCAGAAAGAAAAAGATAACTTATACATGCGGTTGGAATGTATAGTCATAACTCGTGTAATCCAATTGCAAATTAATCTCACGTTAATCTACTAACTGGATGTACTGAAGGTGTAAGAGCCTAGGCTCTGATACTATCCTGTAAACACTCTGCCCCGGTAGGTATGGGGATGCTACTGTGATGTACATACGCCACATGAAAATACCCGTACGTAACCATCAGTACAGGCAAGATCGGAGTGCGAAAGCCCGATGGTAATATACATTCCAACATAAAAAATACAATTACACAATTATCATAGAGCTTGATCTAATATTGCATGAATATTACAACACCTGAAGGCTCAAAAGTATGATTTACAAAGTAGGAGCAATGCAAAAGATGCTCACAAGTTACAAAAGGAATCCCGTGAGCTGGTCAAGAGGAGATAGGTAAGGAAAAAGTTGCAGCTGATCCGCTCGCTCCACAAGAAAATCCATGACCTTCAGTGGAAGGGTCCACTTCGTTTCAAGCGCCGAAATCTGGATATGCAGGTTCAGGGGTGTCAGAAAGTAACCAACGAGTACGTTAAATGAAACTAAGTGACATGCACATGCAAGCACACGTGTACCGAGAAGTGTGTCGTGTACTCAAGTCATGCATACATAAACCTATCACAATAAAGCAGTATAATATAGAATCAAATTTACTATATTATTATTGTTAAGACTCATCTTATTTGTATGCCTTGAAATGCATCCCATTCCACATACCTCCGCATACAAATCGGAGAATAAGTTATTGGAAACCGATGGGACTCGACGAACCATGTTTAGAATGAGTCGCGTACATGCTCGAAATACGATCCAAGAGTATCTGATACTGAGCTGGAATATTTCGCCAGGAATCGGTACTATTGTACGCCCGAATAAGAGTAGGGCATCGATGCACCCACGAGAATAGGCCCAGAGGCTTATAGCACGTCCGGACAAAAGTACAGGGGAGTAGGGGTGCTAGTACACCCCAAGGGAACACTTGGTGACCGCTAAGTGAACCCCAAGTTTCTGGCCTTGCGACACTTTATGGCCATCATAAACACGGGAATAATATCAGTACCCTTCAGTTTCTCTCATCTCGATGTAAATTATAAATTATTATATTATTATGTCCATGATCATCGGCTTACAGGAATCAATATGATATAACAAAAGGAGGAACATGCTAGATACAGAAGTACATAATTTTTAGTTGTGTAACATGATAATCGTGTCAAGTCCCCGTGAAGATTACAATCATATGTCGGGTAATTAACTGATCAGGTGCCATAGTACCAGGTGAAGTATACAATACGTGTAAATATAGGGCCACAACATCATACCTAATAGAGTACTGGAAAACAATACATGTAAACATTTTGAACTCTTCACAACTATCATAAAAATAATAATTAATTATTAAATAGTTAGGTGGAGCTAAGAAAAACTGGAGCGAAGTTAGCGTGCAGCACTAAACGCTAACATGCTCGACGAGGCAAATGCTCGCGGCGAAGCTAGCGTACAAATGCTTACTAACGCACATGGCGACGCCATGCTCGCGGTGAAGCTACACATACACGACGAAGCTAGCGTATGAATACTTTTGCTAACGCACGCGAAGAAGTCACGCTCGCAGCGAAGCTAAACGTACACGATGAAGCGAGCGTATAAAAGCCTTGCTAACACAAACAACGTAGCTACCCTCGAGCGAATTTAGCAGTAAACGCTGAAAGCTAAATTTACCTACCAGGCAAAGCTAGTAAAAACTGAAGTATAAGCCTGAATGCTGAAGATAAGCCCGAATGCTGAAGATAAACCAGAAGGCTGAGCCCGTTGAGCCCGAAGGCTACAAAAAAGCCCGAAAGTTAAGCCGAAGGCTAAACAAGAGTACAAGCACTCGTTTACACAAATACAATCATAAACTAATAACAGACAGATGCATAAACACATAATGAGCACTCGCAAACACAATAACAAGAAATGGCCTAAAGTGAGGAAAAGTACTCGCCTAGGATTGCCGGAGGCGAAATGAGAATGTGAGATCTGGTGCGAAGCGCGAGGGAGAGAGATGAAATGAGAGAGAGAGAGAGAGAGAGAGAGAGAGAGAGAGATGAAATGAGAAAGAGAGAAGGAGAGAGGAGGAGAGAAATAGGAGAGGGCGGCAAGGTGGCCGACAAGGCTGTCCGCAGCCAACGAGGGGTGGTCGGGAGGAAAGCGCGGCCAAGGTAGCCGGGTGGAGGTGGAGGAGATGAGAAGAGAGGGGAGGTCAGGGTTGGTGGAGGGATGGAGGTGGTGTCGATAGTGATGAAGATGGTGGTGAAGGTGATGGTGGAGTGGTCGAGATGGTGGGGGTTATGGGTGACCAGTGGAGAGAGAGGAGGTGGAGGGTCGGGGCTAGGGTGGGTGGTCGTTGGTGGAGAAGTGGGGTAGGTGGTCAACTAGGTGAGAGAGGGAGAGGAGAGAGAAAGAGAGAGAAAGAGAGGGAGAAAGAAAGATGAGAGAGAGGCGATCAGGTGTAAAGGGAGAGAGGGAGAGGAGTCAGAGAGGAGAAGAAAAGAGAAGATAAGAGGAGAGGTGAAAAGAGAAGAAAAGGAGAGAGCGTGGGAAGGCAAAAAGAAAAGGAAAGAAAAAGGAAAAAAGAAAAAGAAAAGAAAAAGTAAAAAGAAAGGAAGGAAAGAAAAGAGAAGAGAGAGAGAAAAGAGGAAAAAAAAGAAAAAGAGAAAGAAAAATAGAAATAATAACTAAATAATAATAAAAAAAAATGGGTCGGGCTCTGGTCTTAAGCTGGGCTCGGGGTGCAAAGAATACAAGTCAAATATCAAAAATAAATGCGAAAAAATAAAATAATGCGAGCAAAAAAAACAGGAACACATTTGAATACGTATTTTAAGAAATGGGGTGATACAAAATTTTCTCAAAAACAGTTCATAATTGGAGATATGTTTTTAGAGCCTTTTGTTACGCTGGAAGCCTGGAAAGACTACCGATAGTGGCGCTCTCTGTTTGCTCACGCTACTGCCTCATGCTCACATCTGTGTGGTGTGGAATCATATCTCACGAGCAACTTTCAAATTCTAGTCAAACTTCGTTGAGTTTCACTGGGTCCAAGTTCTGAGGAAACTTGTGTGGAATCCATACAGCTCACTACTCAACTTGTCAATTCGATCAGACATTATCCCCAGCTCAGGGTTACTGGGAAGATGATTGTTGGTTACTATCGCTTAGCTCATGAGTAATAAGGGGCCCACATGCCACCAATGCTTGCTCAATGAATTTATGTCACATCTACATCTCCATGTAGCTTGCTGGGCTAAAGATAGCACGCATTATTAAATGAAAGACGGCACAACTCTATGGGACAGCCGAGGTGACACTCTATGTTGCACGGAACTCTGAAGTGCGATTATTGAGTATTTGGTTTTTATTGTCGTTTTTTGATCAGAGACACGGTTATTATGGGTGTGTCATTTTTGATCCAGCACGGGAATTAAGAGTTTGTTAGAAATTAAAAGTTGAGTGGTAAAAATAATATTGAGAATAATAAAAGTGTAATGAAAATATAAAAATAGTATTGAAAATAGTAAAAGTGACATTGGAATTTAAAATAGACTACTAATTTGAGACAAAATTTTGATCAAAAAAACACTACTATTCCCGGACGGAAGGAGTATATGTTAGTGTGATATTTGTTGTATAACATGTATTACATTGCGTTGTTTCTCTTAAGTAATATTTTGTTCAATCGCCTGGTAGTTAAAATAGCAAACTTGTTGTTCAAGTAGCTGCGCCAACATAATTTTATTTTGTACTCGGTTTCATTACAGTCTTGACGATGAAACAAGTGCTTAGGGCAACTCTGAGGGAGGCACCCTAATTTGAGCTATCTTAGAGAGAATATTAGTTTAAGGAACTCCTATTTCATTTATGTTTCAAGAGAGCTCTCTAACTTAGAGCTATTTTAATTTTTTTTATTTTTTTAAATTCAATATGACATTTTTTATTATTTTAAAATAATTTGTTATAGATTAAAATAATAATAGATATAGTTTAGAGAGTGAATTTGACTCTTTATATTGAAGAGTTTGAGTCTCGCCCTTAAATAGAGGGTCATATAGAAAGTAACATAAAAGCTCAATTTATTAATTTTATTTCTTAAATAAAAAAAAGATAATGTATAAAAAGCCCTTTTGAAACATGCTCTTGGACTCCACTTTCCCTCAAAAGAAATTTAGTCATCGGTTTCGTTTCCACTGCAACTGACCCAACTGCCCAATAAACTTAGGCTCCATAGTGCGCCCTGACATGGCACGAGCTCAATGGCCTGTGACTCCCTTTGCAAGATGAAACTTCTCAGGAGGCTTTTGCAGGGTGCAGGTCAGTCCACAGGATTTGTAGTAGTAGAAGTCATAAATGAAAATAAATAAGAAAACTACTGGATTCATGCAAATATGCAATATTAGGAAAAGCTCCATAATTGGTGGGGGTCTCATCTTGAAGATGATCTATGAATTAGACATGGGGCATAGCCATAGGGTAGGATAGGCCACAGTCTCAGTGCTACTCTATGACTCCTTCACTCACCCAACATCCCTATGGGCTATTCCACCAAAATGAGAGAGTTAGAAATGATATCATTCCCCATGGAATATTTGAGATTCATCAGGTACCTGCGCTTAAAAAATTTTGTATCATGACTCCGTTTGTACTTGAATCTTGATTGACATTTTTCATATTAGAATCATAACAATTTCTGTAAACAAAGGGAAACTAAAAATCTTCATCATCATCACTCTAACTGGGCCATGTTCTTCTCCATTTAGTTTCCCGCTGTAAAATCCACCTTGCTTCCAGCCAAGCATCTAACTGGAAGAGGGAATAAATTTGAGAAGTTGAAGGGTCGAGTATTTTCGTTCTACATCCCAGTTTGGATGATAAAGTTGACCATCGTGACCTGACTCAATGGTCCACGGGGTGTTTGGTTATGAGAAGTCTCAGATTCAAGACAGAACTACACTAGTGTTGGAAGTAGCAAAAACAGGGATGCAGTGAAGGTAGCTATGATGAAGTTTCAGATTGAGCAAAGTAAGGAGCCTTGAGTAGTATTATCCTTACTGACTAGCCCGCGTGTAACACCATTTTGCAAGGAGGGAGAAGTTGAATTGACAGAGAATCATGCACACAGACCCCCACTTTCTTAGGCTTGTAAACCTTCGCCCATTTGACCACACGCAACCTGGCCCTTGTTGGAAATTTGGGTCAAACATATAGTCACATCGGCTAGACATGGGAATGATCTTAGGTTTATAAGATTTGAGCTACTCCATCTAAATCTAATAGACTAGTGTTTTGAGATGGTGCCTAAGTCTTTACAAATGGTATCAGAGCGCCCAAACATAGTCGAACATCCCCAGGGCGCAGCGAAGGCGCAGTGAAAGAAACCATGCTATAAGCCGACAAGCAGTGATTTGATGGGAAGCCGAAGGGAAGAGATTGAGAGGATCGAGCCTACTTTACAATGAAGAAATATAGGCCGCTGAGGAAGCAACATCTTCTGTTGTGCGCCGATGACAACAACCAATAGAGAATCCCACAGATCTCCAAGAACAAAGAACACCCAACAAACACAAGAAGAACACACAAATCGCGAACACACAATCTAACGAGGTTCAGCCTCAATGCCTACGTCCTCAGGGCAATCAAATGGAGAGATTAATCACTAGGAAGATGATTACAATAGTTAGCAGCCTCTTTGAATGTAAGAGAGCTCTAGCTAATTCTTTTTCGCAGGCACTTTAAACCCTAGAAAACAACATTAGGCTTAAATACTCAGATTTGCGGAGCAGCAGATTTTTGCCCAAACCCGACCGTCGGTCGACGGTCCGGTCGACCGACCTCCTCTCCGGTCGACCGGACCGGTCGACCCAAAACAACAGAGAGTTTGGTTCCTGCAGTCAGAGCATTTCGGTCGACCGGCCGGTCGACCGCCTAAGACCCCGTGCATGCTGTGCATGTCGGTCGACCGGACCGGTCGACCGACCTGCCTGATTTTCTGCTGCTGCTGCTATTTCCTGCTGCTGTCCCTTTGCCTTTCGTCATCGACTCCCTGGCGATCTTCGACACTTGGCAATCCTGTCAGCGGCAATCCTGTCAGCTCCTTGGTAATATCCTCTCTTTCTAACAATTCTCCACCTCGGTGAAGATTTTCAAATCTGAGCCGAACACCGACTCAATAGCGGCTGCACCGACAAGGTTACCTACGTACCCCTGCCCAAGGGATCAAACCGTCCGTAGTTCACCCAAATGAGCTTTAGCAAGCTCAAATCACCTGAAGGACATGGAGCAAAGTTTTGCAGTGTGCAAACTTCACTCCCGACACCACCTTCGTAAGCATATCGGCCGGATTCTCCGAAGTGTGAATCTTCAACAAGTCGATGTCACCTTCCTCCAGAATTTCCCGAACGAAATGGTACCTGACATCAATATGATTCGTCCTTGCATGATAGACTTGGTTCCTTGCCAAGTAGATGGCACTCATGCTGTCACAGTTTATCTTCAACATATCTGTTCCACGCCCAAGTCATCAAGCAACCCCTGAAGCCAGATTGCCTCCTTCATGGCCTCTGTCATAGCTATGTACTCAGCCTCTGTGGTCGACAATGCGACAGTAGACTGAAGTGTGGAGCGCCAACTCACCGGTGCCTGTGAGAGTGTGAAGACATATCCCGTCGTCGACCGACGCTTGTCAAGGTCCCCTTGCATAGTCTGAATCCACATACCCTATGCATTCTTGCTTTCCAGTGTTGTCCTTCTCAAACACTAGGCCTACATCAACTGTTCCCTTGATGTATCTCAGGATCCATTTCACAGCTTCCCAATGACCCTGTCCCGGATCATGAATATATCGACTCACCATGGAGACTGCCTGTGATAGATCTGGCCTCGTACACACCATAGCATACATCAAGCTACCCACCGCACTGGCATATGGAACGTGAGACATATACTCACGCTCTTGAACACTCATTGGAGACATCTTTGCTGACAATTTGAAGTGTGGCGCCATAGGTGTACTAACAGACTTAGTATACTTGCTGATATTAAACCTCTGCAGTACCTTCTCCAAATATCCCTTCTGAGTCAAACTTACCTTGCCAGCTCTCCTGTCTCTAGTGATCTCCATGCCCAATACTTTCCTTGCTTCTCTCGGGTCCTTCATCTCAAATTCTGATGATAGAATTTTCTTCAGAGAATCAATAGCAGATCTCGACTCGAAGCAATCAACATATCATCTACATAAAGAAGTAGATAGATATATTCACCTGATGGTAGCCTGTTGTAGTACACACATGGATCATAATGGCTAGTGTGTACTTCTTCTTCCTGATGAAGCTATCAAATCGCTTGTACCACTGTCTAGGAGACTGCTTCAATCCGTACAACGACTTCTTTAGCTTGCATACTAACTCTTCCTTCCCTGCAGTTTGTAACCTGTGGGCTGTGTCATATAGATCTGTAACGGTCCCAGTAATTCTTATAATATTGAACTAATCCAATAATATTTCTTCGAAATTTCGGCAGCACCTCCCCTAAAATATGGACCATGCCAATATACACCACAACATATAATGTCCACAATGGACATAACATCTCCAATTAAACATTTCGGCACAAATTGCCTACTTATCAACATAAATTTAAATAAAATCTCCTTACAAAATCTTGCATTCACCCATCAAACACCAAAGGAGTTACAACTTCCTTTCCCACAATACATTATACTTACCATAACATTGTCCAAGTCTTTCCATACATGAAATCAAAGTTACTTACCAAGTCCATATTCAAATAGCCACACACAGACGTTATACATACATTCCCAACTTTCAAAATTACTTTTCATACATCAAGTTTCCACATATATATATAATAAGCAGTTACAAAAGTAAACAAAATATGACGTAGATTTTAATCACAAGTATTACATGAAAGGGGTCGATCACTCCATATCCAAAAGATTTTAGAACCTACATTGGCTTCTTACCCTTGTCCAAACCTGAAATTAACAACATGAATAAAGACATGAGCTTGAAAGCTCAGTGAGTAAACCATCTAAAATCTACTAATCTCATTTCATATGCCAATTAAATTTAAGTTGATACAGAAGTTTACTAAGTTGGTTTCCACTGTGCTATTACATATTCCCATTTTTAAATTAGATGTCTCAACTACCATGAAAATTTAATAAAGCTTATTATTATTACACTTTAGCACATAATAGAAATGAATATAATTATCACCGTCTTCCCCCTCCTGCCGGTTCTCGCTCGGCCCCTTCCTCCAATAATATATATATATATATATTATATTCATACACATAATATAATTTTCACCGTCTTCCCCCTCCTACCGGTTCGCGCTCGGCCCCTTCCTCCAAATAACATATAAATATATACAAATACTAAAATAAAGTTATCACCGTCTTCCCCCTTCTGCCGGTTCTCACACGGCCCCTTCCTCCAATAATATATACATATATGCATAAAGCAAATTTCACCGACTTCCCCCTCCTACCGGTTCTCACACGGCCCCTTCCTCCGTATAAACAAAATTCCAATACATATCTACATATGCACATCAATCATAGATACATTTATACACATACCATCATATCACACACAATCAAGTTCATAGGGTTTGGATTAAGGCTCATAGTAGGTCTACTTGATTGTTGCAAGTTTTTAAGCATACCATGTGTACACGGCCGTCAATCATACTTAACTACGGCCACATAATCTCATTCTTGATTATAAACTAATGACTAATCACCATCATAATTTAATCAATAGCACATTATTTATAATAACTAGTTGTTGTAGAAACAAGTCTGTGTGTTCAACTTAAGTTTAGGACTTACCAAAATTCGCATTCTTAGACTCGACCCTCAATCGTAAATTGATGATAATTCATTGCATAGGAATCCAATTAGGACACGGTCAAGACCATTAGAAACTAGACTTCTTCACCTTTCTAACGGTATATAACATGATATACTTCATTTCAAAGAATACAACAAACCGACTGAAACTTTCAGTTAACATATTTTAAAGATTTGGCAGTTTTAGAACATAAGGTCAATTTGTTGATTTTGCTATCAATTATACAAACCAATAGCAAGAACTTAAAATGTCACAACCATGACTCATCCAAATTCTTGTCTTGATTAAATTCTAATTAGATAGAAGTTAATTTACTCACTTTGTTTGACGATCGTCTTTGCGAAGCACACCACCTATTTCGCCCGCCGGAACAAGCCCTAAAAATTAATAAATTCCTAAGTTACACAATGATAAAAAATCTAACTTTATTTAAGAATTTCTAGGGTTTTTTTTTTTTTTTTTTTTTACCTCTAACAACAATCTGTTTTTCCCCAATTCTTTCTTGAAGAATCCTGAATCCGATCCAATTCGCGGATTCCTCGAAACCAACTCGAAAACCCCCTTTTTCCTCCTCCCCGGCGCCGCCCGCACGCTCCCCTGCGCCGCCGTGCCCTGAGGCTCCTCCGCCGCGGCTCCCTGCCGCTGGCGCCGCGCGCCGCCCGTCAGCGAGGCCGCCCTGGCCGCCGCGCGCGCCTCCCGCGTTGCCTGCGAGGCCGCCCCCCTTGCTGGCGTCGAGAAAAAGAGTGAGAGAGAGCGAGAGAGAGAGAGATGTGGAAATCAAAGAGAGAGAGAGATGTGGAGGTGGGTTCTCGTTCACAGCCAGGAGAAAAATTTTGGGTTGGTCTCAGTCAACGCAAGAAGAAGAAGAAGTGGTTTTGGGAATAGTTAAATGAATTTGGAAATATTTCATTTTCCTTATTTAATAAAATCCCAATTTAAAGCTTTGACACCTCACATTTCAAATTCCAAGACCCCCTAATTAAAACCCACCTCATTTCTCTTTGCCCTAAAGTTGCCAACAAATCACCTCATTTAATTATTTGAGAATACATTGTATTTTAGGTATAGATATTATGATTTTAGGTGTTTATACTCTCAAGTAATATACCATTACTAATTAAGTACCAATACCTAGTATTAAAATGGGCAATTGAGTATACTTAAGTGTATATATATATATATACCATAAATTTTATTATTTTTCTAAGATTTGGATTAATCCTAAAACATGATTGTCATACGGTTAATTGAAAACATTTAGCTAAAATTCCGGATTTATTTAAGTCGGGTGTTACAATACTACTGTAACACCCCGTTCCTGGAATACGTACTTAGTTGCGTATTCAGATTTTCGATCGTATTTTCGATTTGTTTTCTGTATTTATTCTGTATTATGAATTCCTTACTGATTGTTTTGTCTTGGATTTGGATTCGTGGACTCGGAGTCAGCCCTAGTCTGAACCGAGGGCCCGATCCTAGAGTATTACCGATTTGGTCTTTTTACTATTCCGATTTGACCAATTTCAGTTTGAACATCGTTTTCAACTATTTTCTGGAATTAAGTTGAAAATCTTCAAAACGGTGTCGGCCAATTTCGTTGACCGATTTCCGGATTTTTAATTTACAAACGGTTTGGAATTTCGAGAAGTGCCTTTAGACATTATTTCTTAAAATCGCATTTCCTATCTAAATACCTTTTTTGAGAATTTTATGAATTTATGAAAATTCCCACCGGATTCGGTATCGGCCAGTATCGCTGGTTGATTCCAGGATTTTTAGTTTGCGATCAGGATTGAATTTCTAAAATCCGTTTTCAACTTTACTTCTTAAAATCATATTTTCTTCTTTAATACAATTTCTGAGATTTTTCAGAATTTATCAAAATCCCGGCCACCCCGGTGTAGACCGAGATTGACGGTGGACTTCAGGATTTTTAATTTGAACATGGCATTGAATTTCTGAAAACTGATTTCACCAAAAATCATTTTATAATATTTATTATTTTGAGAATTTTTGGGAAGCTTTCTGGATTACTTTATTTTTGAGGTTTTCCGGAGCTTTGGTGTTTTCCAGATACCGGGATTTTGCTTTGATATTCCAATTTGTCTTTTCCATTTTTTCCTTCCTCAAACGCCGGCTTCACCATCCTTAGATCTTGCATTTAATGCAAAGATCTTCTCTTCACTTCTCCCCACCACTTCATTAATGTACTGCCACCAACTCCCATTCAAGCACCATGCCTTTTGCTATTTTGTGAAACGCCACCTTGCTTCTCCCTTGAAACGCCGCATTTATTCCAGCGTTAGGCTAATTTGGCCTAAACGCAAGGTTGTGGGCTGCGTTTTGGATGTGAAACGCAAGCTCTTTTTGGTGTGTCCTTTTGATTTGAAGTGCAACCTTATTATATTCTTTTCCTTACCATTATATAATACCCCACTCTCTCTCTCTCTTTGATATTTCTCTCCTCCTTCTTTAGCAGCCAACAGAGAGCTTTTGCAGCCATGGCTTTGCCTTGGCCGGCCACTTCCCCATCACCTTCGCCTTCCATTTTCCCCCACCATTTCTACCACCAACACCACCAACTCTTCACTTCTTCTCCACCACACCTCCTTCATTTTAAAAACACAACAACACCACCATGCCACTTCTTCTTCCTCTTTTCCACCATGAAACACCATGAACCCATCTCTCCACCAAAAACTCTCTCCACCCTCTCCACCACCATATGCTCCACCGTAGCCACCACCAAGTATAACCCTCTTCAACTCCTCGGCGAGCTCTTTCATCCTATCCGACTCGTCGCTCCCCGTAACACCGTTTGCAAAATCTCATTTTGACCACTTGAACTAGACTTGCACCATCTAATTTATCTCTTGTGAAGACCGGCCTCACCTTTGGTTTGGGGCGCGTTCTTCCCCGTTGGCGTGACGCAAAGGGCCGGTACATTCCTTTTGGATTGGGGCGAAACTTCCCTTTGCTGGACGCAGCAAGGATCATCTTGGGCGAGTACTTTACTCGCAAGACTTGGATAAATTATTAACATACTTGTATTTTTATATCAACAAAACAACAACCCTCAAAAGTCAGTTTTGTTCTTCGTCTGCCTCTTTTCTGCGTCTGTCTTCTTTCCCGCGTCTGCCTTCTTTTCTCGTCTGCCTTCTTTTCCCGCGTCTGCCTTCTTTTCTGCGTCTGTCTTCTTTCCCGCGTCTGCCTTCTTTTCTGCGTCTGTCTTCTTCCCGCGTCTGCATCTTTTCTGCGTCTTCTTCTTTCCCGCGTCTGCCTTCTTTTCTGCGTCTGCCTTCTTTCCCGCGTCTGCCTTCTTTTCTGCGTCTGCCTTCTTTCCCGCGTCTGCCTTCTTTTCTGCGGCTGCGTTCCTCGCGTCTCACCTTCCAGAACCCGGTCTCCCTGTGTCCCTTTCTCTCTCTAGGCTGCTCACTCTTCCTCTCTCCTCTTCACTTTCTCTCTCCTCATACATTTATATTTATATTATGGCGCGTGCGCGAGTTCCATGGATTCCAGACTTTCGGCTTTCCGGTGATTTAGGCGAGTGTTCTCGCTCTCGCCTCCTCTTGGGTTTCCCCGCCTTGTCGGGTTGATATGTATTTTACTTCATGTCTCCATGTATTTTGTATTGGGCTGAGTCACTGTATCTGGTATGGCCGAGTGCCAATCTCTGGATATGTATTGCTCTGTGACGAATGCTTGTACTAGGGAAGTTTCCTTCTTGTACATATACCATGCCTGTGATGTATTGTACTGCCTTATACCATACTTGGCCTGGGACCCTTCAGCCTCCGGTCCCTCACTGTCTCGAAAGAGGCGTGATTGGGATCGTCAGGTTTCTCAGCTCCGCCTGGTGAGCATGCTTAGCGCCAGTGCTTTATTCACTAAATTCGTTTAGGCGAGTTGCTGCCGGACTCCACTCGTATCTTGATCCGAGTGTCCCGGTAACCTCGTAGAACGCATTAGTGTCCTAAACTCTGTTCGCTACTTGTGCCCCCAGCTTGTTCGGCTTCGCCTGGTTATCATGATCAGCGTTCAGCGCTTTACCACTAGATTCGTCTAGGCGAGTTGCTGCCGGATTTACTGCTCGTACGTCAGTCGAGTCGTTACCGGTAACCTCGCCAGACGCTCCAGTGATAAATACTGTTTGCTGTCTGTACTTCAGCTTGCTCCGCTCCACTTTGTTTGTGCTCAGCTACTATTCTACCCCATGCCATTACTTCATGCCTGGCACTGTCTATACTACTTGTCGTTTCATATTACTTTTAACACATGTATATCACCTGTCAACTGATGTGTTATCACCTGACCTCAGACATGCTACTATTTGGCAAGACCCCTTGTTATGACATGATTTGCCACTGACCTTATATCAATCTCTTGCATGACTGGTTACCTGTCTAATATCAATCCCCTGTCATGCTATCACTTGGCACCCAGCATGATATACTTGACCTGTGATTATCACATTTACGGGAACCCTGTCTTGTTATCCTGTACTATGTACATTGACCTGATATCCTGTATCATGATCAGTGACCTGTTATCCTGTATTACATACAGTGACCTGAACTCCTGAATTCCTGATCATGTCCTGCTCCTGTTATTCCCGTA
>JAVJIF010012448.1:0-94133 GCA_038442645.1 Agave tequilana
TACAAAATTTTTATCTATTATTAATGATTTAGATAAGATAAAGATTAAGATAGATGATGAGAATCAGCATTTCTATCACTGCTTTCTCTACTTTCTTCATATAAGAGCTTTAGGGAAGGTATCATCTATGGAGGTAGTTAACAATCAAGGTCAGTGAAGTCACGGAGCATCCACTCAACAAGGATAAAATTGACACCCCATTGATGGGTGAGTCTCATCGTGATGATTCGGGCAAGTTCATTATTCAAGGGAGAAAAGTAAAAAATGGAAGTTCCCCAGGTAACTCAAAATATAGAAATTTGACGTGCAACTATTATCACAAAAGGGGCATATTAGAGCTGTTGGCTTTGAAAGAAGAAACAACCAGATTCTAATGTCACTAACCTGATTGGAGAAGATGATGAATAGTGCGACGTTCTATCTATTACAGACAAATCAGTGGGTAATAAGGATAGATGGATTATTAACTCTTGATGTTTGCAACATATTAATTCCAATAGGAAGATGTTCTCCTCATACACTTCGATTCAAGGGAAGTAGTATTTTATTGGAATTAGCTACAAGCAAGGTAATTAGCGAAGGAACAATTCAGTTTTTGGTCTCATGATGGATGGCATCCACCACTATCCAAGGCGTTAGTCATGTTCCCGAATTAAGGTACAATCTCATTTCTCTTGGAGCCCTACATAGGGAAGGGTTCAGTTTCAGTTCTGAAGATGATCTCATGGAAGTCTCTAAAGAGGCCCATGTGAAGTTTTAGGCCAAACGTGTCGACAATATGTATATGTTGCAAATTTGAAAGTTACAATTAGTAGATTGCAGTTATCTTCGCTTTGAAAGCGGCGGTTGTGGACAATTGGAGACTACGATGGTTTCGAACTCGGATGTTCAGTTGTACCCCCGAAGAGAGATTGTGATTAGACGCGCACAAGATAGTCCAAATCGTTACTCTTATGGTGGAGCAAATTTTCATAAATCCTATATGGATCAATGAGATCATTGGGTGATAAATGTCAGGTTGGGCCTGAACTTATTCAACCTAATCAAGTTGTGAACCGCATTAGGGGTTATGAAGCAGAGAGAGTGAAATAGAGATGATGTCAAGTTTGTTCAACTGTGCGTGAATGCGAGCACATAGAGTATGGTGGCAATTCTCAGACTTGGACGTATTTGAGTCAAGGGGGAGTTGTTAGGATTTGTGACTGAAATACGTCGTGAAGTAGACGAAACTTTAAAGATCAAAGAACGGACGTGCACAAGGAGTGTGGTGCACAGTACCGGTCGACTAATACTGGGTATAGTCAACTAATCACATGGATTAGTCGACTAATACTTTATATAGTCGACTTGGCAGAGAGTTAGGGTTTCAAATCTTGTCAGAGTAGTTGACTAGTATTTAGGCCTAATCGACTAATACATGGTATTAGTCGACTAGTACCCTGGCTTAGTCGACTAAATATTAGATCTAGCAATTTTCTTTTCTGGATCTATATTCAGATTCAGGTTTTTTTTATTCTGAAGCGGTAATTGTTTGTATTGGTGAAGTTTGTTTAGGACTAAGAGAGTTCTATGGTCTATAAATAACCCCTTGGGGGTGACCTTCAGTGTATCCCAATGAATTTGTAATTTCTATGGGTGTAATTCATCTAGGTGAGAGATTCGTGAAAGAAACTTAAGCACAAGGTTCGTTGTTCTTGGCGTCATCAAAGCCTTGTAATCTTCTCAGCGTGAGGTGTAAGTAATTCTTATTGTACTCTCCCAAAGTGTTAAGATTATGACGTGAATATATCATGAAGGTTGTCAATTAATGTCAAATTTGACAGTTTCCTTTTCTAGATATGTTTTGAGTCTGAAATGGATTCGAGTTTCTTTTATTCTGATTAAAGGTGTTTTGAGTTCGAGTTAGATTCAAGTTTTCTTTATTCTGATTTAAGGTGTTTTGAGTTCGAGTTGGATTTAAGTTTCTTTTATTCTAATTAAAGGAGTTTGTTTAGGACTAGGATAGTTCTATGGTCTATAAATAATCCCTAAGGTATGACATTCAATGTATTCCAAGAGAATCCATGAATTTGTAATTCCTAAGGGTGTAATTCATCTACATGAGAAATTTGTGAGAGAAACTTAGTCACAAGGTTTCGCTATTCTTTGTGGCCATCAAAGGCTTGTAACTTCTCAGCATGAGGTGTAATAATTTTTATTGTACTCTCCTAAAGTTTTAATAAAGTTTCTCTTCCCTTCTCCTGTGGACGTATACATGATCTGTTTGATCGGTGGAATCACGTTACATTGTGTGTTAGCTTTCTATCTACTTTGAAATATCTTCTTCTTCTTTCTTCAAGTTGCTTAGTAGATCATGTGGTTCGTATCCGCTGCGTCGCCCCTGTCGATCCGTTCATGGGGGCATCCTCTCCTGAAATCACAACAATTGATATTAGAGCATACAGATTATTTTTCAACAATTGGTATCAGAGCAAGGTCAACGTGAAGATGTCTGTGATTAAGTTTGATATTCAAAAGTTTGATGGCGTCATCAATTTTAGCAAGTGATAGATTAGAATGAACACCATCCTTACCCAGAGCGGGTTGAAGAAAGTATTACTCGTGAAGGAGAAAAAGTCTCAAGACATAAGGAAGAAACTTGGCAGGAGTTGGATGAGAAAGCCTTGATAGCTATTCAGTTTTGCTTGGAGGATGAAGTGTTGATGAGTTTTCTATGTAGAAAACAGTGTGCTCGCTGTGGGAGCATTTTAGGACCACTATCTGAAGAAGTCGTTGGCAAATCGGTTGATTCTGAAGCAGCGTCTCTTTCTTCTCCGCATGCATGAAGATACACCTATCAAGTCTCACATTATAGAATATTTCTCTATTATCAATGATCTAGATAAGATAGAGGTTAAGATATAAGATTGAGGATCAAGCGCTTCTATTACTGGGTTCTTTACCTTATTCATATAAGAGCTTTTAGAGAAGCTATCATCTATGGAGGCAAGTCAACAATCAAGATCAATAAGGTCAAGGAGCATCTGCTCAACAAGGACAAAATTGACACCTAGTTAATGGGTAAGTCTCATCATGATAATTTCGAGCAAGTTCATTATTCAAGGGAGAAGTGTATAATGAAGTTTCACGAGTAACTCAAAACACAGAATTTGATGTGTAACTATTGTCAAAAGAAGGGGCACATTAGATCTGAGTGTTGGTTTCGAAAGAAGAAACAACTAAATGCTAATGTCATTGAACTAATTGAAGGAGATGAAGAACAGTACGACGTACTATCTGTTACAGATAGACCAGTTGGTAACAAAGATGATGGATCATAAACTCTGAATGTTCACAGCATATCAGCTCCAATAAGAAGATGTTTCTTTTCATACACTTCAGTTCAAGAAGAAGAAGAAGTCTTCATGAGGAATTCTGCTACAAGCATGGTGATTGGCGAAGGAACAATCCAGTTTTGATCTCATAATGGATTCATCACTACTCTTCAAGGTGTTCGTCATGTTCCCGAATCAAGGTACAATCTCATCTCTCTTGGAGCCCTACATAGAGAAGGTTCTGTTCAGTTCAAAAGATAATCTTATAGAAGTTTTTAAAGAAGCCATGTGATATTTCAAGCCGAACGCATCGACAATGTGTAATGCTGTGGAATTCGGAGGTTACAGTTAGTGGATTGCAGTTATCCTCGGCTTTAGAAGCGGCGGTTGTGGAACAATCAGAGATTACGATGGTTTCGATCTCGGATGTTCAGTTGTACCCCGAAGAGAGATTGAGACTAGGCGTGTAATAAGTAGTCTAGATCGTTACTCTTATAGTAAAGTAAATTTTCATACATCTTGTGTAGATCAAGAAGATCGTTGGGTAATAAATTCAGGTTGAGCCTGAGCTTATTCGACCTAATCAAGATGAGAACCCTATGAGGGGGTTATGGAGAAGAGGGAGTGAGATGGAGATGAAGTCAAGTTTGTTCAATTATGTGTAGATGTGAGCACATGGAATATGGTGGCTATACTCAGGCTTGGACGTATTCAAGTCAAGGGGGAGATTGTTAGGATTATGACGTGAATACGTCATGAAAGCAGTCAATTAATGTTAGATTTGGCAGTTTTCTTTTCTGGATCTGTTTTGAATCTGAGTTGGATTCAAGTTTTCTTTATTCTAATTGAAGGTATTTTGAGTTCGAGTTAGATTTAAGTTTCTTTTATTCTGATTGAAGGAGTTTTTTTAAGACTAGGAGAGTTCTATAGTATATAAATAACCCCTTAAGGGTGTCCTTCAATGTATTCCAAGAGAATCCTATGATTTGTAGTTCTTAAGGGTGTAATTAATCTAGGTGAGAATTCGTGAGAGAAGCTTAACCACAAGGGTTCGCTGTTCTTGACGGCCGTCAAAAACTTGTAACTTCTCAGCGTGAGGTGTACGTAATTCTTATTGTACTCCCCCAAAGTTTTAATACAGTTTTTCTCCCTTCTTCTCCTGTGGACGTATACGTGATCTGTTTGATCGGTGGAATCACATTATATTGTGTGTTGGTTTTTCTATCTAATTCGAAATATCTTCTTTTTCTCTTCTTCAAGTGGCCTTAGTAGAGCATGTGGTTCGTACCTGCTGCGCCGCCCTAGTCGATCCATCTGGGAGCGTCCTCTCCTGAAATCACAACAATTGCTATCAGAGGATACAAATTGTTTTCCCAACACAAAAGTTTTAATAAAGTTTCCCCTTCTCTCGTGGACGTACACATGATCTGTTTTACCGGTGGAACCATGTTATATTGTGTATTTGCTTTCTATCTACTTTGGAATATCTTCTTCTTCTCTTCTTCATGTTGTTTTTAGTAGGTCATGTGGTTTGTTTCCGCTGCGCTGCCCCAGTCGATCAGATCGTAGGGCGTCCTCCCCTGAATTCACAACACTACTAATGTCTCGAAAGGCCCATTTTGCTATATATGTTGGGCAAGACGAAGAAAGGTTCGTTGTTCCAGTATCATACTTAAAGCACCCTTTGTTTCAGACCTGCACTGCAGAGCTTAAGAAGTGCACGGATTCTGCTATCCAAACCAACAGCATTGTGATTCCATGCAGCGTAGATTACTTCGTAAATCTTATGTCTAAAATTAGTGGATTCGGATGTAGGAAGAAAGAATCTAGTTGGTGACATTTAACCAAATCAAAGAGTTCTTCTTTACCCATATTTCTGCTGAATTTTGATATGCTTGATGCATTAGTGTCACTGTATAGAGTTTTGATGATGTTAGTTGAGACACTTGTTTGAGTATTCCTCCATTTATGAGTAATTTTTAGATACTGATCTGAATTTATCTATGGACCACACACTCACCTTGGAAACTCAATATGCAGTTATTGGATTTGAATATAGCACAAAAGTGTAGCTACTTTATATTTATTAAACCCTCATTTTTCCTCTAGAGTAACATTTTCAGTCTGCAATTAAACCTATGACTTACTTTGATGATGATGATAATTTTTTTTTTTACAAAAGCATGGGGCCCTTTTTCACAGATTGAACATATATTCAACTGGCATACTATAGAGTTTAGACAGCACCACAGGTTCCCTGTTGTAGCAAAGTGATATCATACTTTAGCTTTGTGAATCTATCAGCCTGATCCTTCTAGCTGGAGCCGCGGAAGAGAAGGCAAAAACAAATAAAAATCATGTGATTGTTATAAAACCTGAGAAATTATAAGACCAAAATAGAGAACTTTAGAGACAGAGTAGAAGTACGGAATTCTTATTGATTTCTGAATTGTACATTGAAATGAATTAGGAAGGGCCTATTTATAGGAAAACTTTGGGTACTATGCAGTCACTATACATGCTTACATCATCGCTTGCATCAGTGCATAGTAAAATCATTAATAGTGCACAGTAAAGGTTGGCAACCATCATTTCATAACACTCCCTCTTAGCTGTCAATCATACATGATGTCTCATTAAAACCTTACTAGGAAAACTCAGTGGGAAAAAATCATAGCGAAGAGAAAAGAGTACACCATCTCTGTATAAGTGTTCTATGCTGCCTCGTTAAAAACCTTACCACGAAAACCCTGTGGGACAAAACCATATTAAGAGAAAGAGTGCAGCCACGTAAGCTCCCCCTCAAGTTGATATGAGTAGTTCTTCTTCATAAGTCTCGCATATGACGCATCCCAATATCATGAATAAGTTTTCTAAGAGTTGTAGTGGAAAGTGCCTTTGTAAAATATCTGCCACATTATCACTTGATCGGGTATACTGAATATTAATTTTCTTATCTTTTTTAAGCTCTTGGCTGAATGAGAAGAACTTCGGGGGTATATACTTGGTACGGTCACTTTTGATGAATCCTTCCTTCATTTAAGCGACGCATGCAATATTGTCTTCAAACAGTACTGTGAAAAACACCTAGAGGGGGGTGAATAGGTGTAAGTGCTAATCTAGGAACTAAATGCGTTAAATGCGGAAGCTAATGCAAATTTTGCAACACACTTAATACAATCAATAAGTGTAGCCGAATTCCCCGTGAAGAGCTCTGGACTAACTCCTCTTGATTCCCCTTGAATGGGTTGAGGTGCTATGTGAAGCTCTTGTTGATTAAGTACAAGTGAGGCACACACAAACAATCAAGCATATAAGATGATATATTAATATGAATATATGCAAGGCAACACAAGCAATATATGATATGAATGAAGTATGATTCTTTGCGCAATAAATGAGAGAGAGAGAGAGAGTTGAGAGATATTGGATCAAACGCAAACACAACGATATGTTTCAAGGTTCGAGCCCCTAGCTCTACATCCCCGCCTATACCACCGTGTAGGATTTCCAATCCACTATAGGAGTACCGAACTCCTCTCTCAATGCCACCGAGGCAATACAACCACAATCCACCTCTACCGAAGAGGGATAAGGCCCGTAACCAATACAACTCAAACACAATCACCTCTACCGAAGAGGGATCCAAACACCACTCCGATCACCTCTACCAAAGAGGGATACACAAATAAAAGGAGGGTTTACAACTTAGAGGCTTAACCTCAAACACTTCTCTTTTTCTCTCTTTTCCACAAAACAAGGATCCTAATTAGATTAGGATAGGTGATAGCTCAAGTGTGGAAATAAGGTGTTTTTGGAAACAAGCAACAAAGAAAAACTACTTTGGAAATGTCTTGTAAATACTAGAAATGAAAACCAATACAATATCCCAAAAACCTAGTTTTCTTTGATTTTTCAAAAACCCAAACAACACAAAGATAATCTCTTTGGCACAAAACTCTTTTTAAAACTCTTTTAAAACAGTAGAGAAAGTCTGAAAATTTTGTCTCTAAAAACCTTGGCCAAAATCTCAAAGAATTGGGGTTTATATAGGCCCATCAGAAAACTAGCCGTTAGGCTGATGTGGCAGCCTGACAGGCTGACGGTCGACCGGCCCGGTCGACCGCCAACGGTCTGAAATGTGACCGTTGGGCAACCACGGTCGACCGGCCCGGTCGACCCAAACAAACAGAGAGCACTGCTCTCAGACCCGGTCGACCGCCCGGGTCGACCGTCCCAGAGCTGCCAAACGTGCACAGATCTGTGCACGTCGGTCGACCGACCCGGTTGACCGACTTCATCCCAAGTCGACTACTAAACTGACTTAGTCCACTGGTTGAAGCCTGGAACAGAAAACTGGGTCAGAAAAACAGTTTAAAAATATTTTGAAAAATCTTTTAAATCTTCTAAAAATTCACAAAACTTGTTTTAACATTTTATATTAAAACACAAACAAGTGATAAAAATTCAAGACATATATCAATCATATCAATTTATTTTTGAGTCTTGCAAATTTTATTAAAACCAAAACTTGTATTTTATCAAACTTAGATTTTTCAACACATGAATAGGATAGTCAAAATAAGTTTGTTTAAGATGTTTAAGCATGTATGTATAACTAGAATACATCTATTATACACATAAATCATGTAAACTTGTTTTGATCAATCATTCATGAAAACCAATTCCAAAACATGAAAACGTGTGTGTTTGTGCACTTGAGCATATCAACTATACTAAGTTTTACAAATGGATCTAAAACACACTATCTAAACTATGGATACCTAAGTCTTCTTGATGATCTTCATCTTCAAGTTGACTTGCTCCAAAACTCCATCCATGGGCTAGGCAAGGTATGATCTTGAAGCTTTGGCCCTGGATTCACTATGAAAAGCTTCTAAACTCCTTTGTTGAAGCTAATCACCAACTAATATCTTGCTAATGATCTGAAACTTAAAATCACAAGAATATTAGTAAACATAACTACATGAGTTAATCATCATCAAAACTAGGGTGGAAGGCCTTTGGGTCAACAATCTCCCCCTTTTTGATGATGACAAAACTCATGGAGTTATATATGCATGGATTAAAGTTAAGCTTCAAAGAAGCTCCCCCTTAACTCATGCATAAACAAATAAACAAAAGATATGCAATGAATGTACATAAGCATGTATGCATCAATATACATAAAACACACAAACATGTTCTAGAAGCTCTAGATACTAATTAAATTAATAAAACATTATCAAAAACACTAGATGCTCTAGATACCAATAAAACTTAACATATGCAAAAACATAAGTATGCATATAAAACCAAATTATTCTCCCCCTTTTTGTCACTCATCAACAAAGGGGTAAACAATCAAAACAATAAATGAGGGGTAAAAATCTTTCTCCCCCTTTTTGTCAATCAAAATAATAAAATAATGTTCTCCCCTTTTTGTTTAAAACAAAAACAAGGTCAATAAGGGGTGACTAAAATTAACATGATATCAATAGAAAAATATGTCAATGAAGCATCTTGATACCAATTGAAAATAAACAAAGATCAATAAATGTTATATGCTATATACATTCATGAAGAGGAAGACGCTAAGTTAGCTTCCCTACACATATGCATTACATGAAAGAGGGATGTTAAGCCCTAATTCACATAACACACATTATGTAATGCATAAGAGGAGATGTGAAGCCCCCTACACACGTGTACCACATAAAGAAGAGATGTTAAGCTCTTCAATACAAGATACACTCATTATGAATCTATATATAGAAGAGATGTTAAGCTCTCCTTGCATATAGTCAATACAAATCAAAAAATTTGTATTTTTTTTAAACAAAATTTTTAGATACCAATTTAAAACACAAGACATCTTGATATCAAAAGATAGTATTTTTCTTTTTAAGCCAAATAAACAATTGAAATTACTATTTTCTATCATAAAGTAAGGGAGTGGAAATACAAGTACCAATTGAAATATGAAAAACGAATTTTCTCCCCCTTTATGAAATACCAACAAAAACTATGCGTAGGCTTGTAATAAGGTACCAATTGAAAACTAAATCAATTGAAATAAAGTGAAGTTCAAGCTCTAGCATAAAAAGATTTGTGCTTAAGATATAGAAATATAGTAGCACAAATAAAACAGGTATATGTGTATGAAATAGAATGAGTACCAATCACCAATAGATGATACTAATTGAAAATATACATACACAAACACATATGAGATACAAAAGAATCAAATTGATACCAATTGAAAGAGTTCAATGATACCAATTGACATAACAATAAAAGCATGGTATAACTCATATAACTACCTCCCATCTCATGCACAAGTTTAAAATGATTTTCAATATAAACATACAAGGCATGGACTCCCATCCAACCTCCCGTTAAGGTAGGAGTTTTCAAAAATAGATTTGAAAAATATGCTTTGTTTGAAAAACACTACCAAAATGAAGAACACCGTAACTAGTTAAAAGAAAAAATTGTAAACTAGCACGAAATCCTTCAAGCAAGGAATAAACTAAAAATAATTTTTCATAAAACATGAAATCCACAAGATAATCAACACTCTAATTCAATTAAGCATAAATATGACTCATGAAAACAAAACATGAGCAAGCAATAAATGTGAGTGTACAAATAAAGTGTGAATATCATAATCATGAAAATTTTCATTAAGCTCAATTATTCCTTAAACATGAAAACATGAAAACATAAAAATCATCTAAACTATTTAATCTTCAAAGTATATGTATGTTTTATACAAATTAAAGTATACATACATATTCAAACACAACGAGTCCACAAAGATATATGCATGAAGGCACGTGGCTCAAAAAGGATAAACATGTATATCTAATAGTTTGGATAAGATAGACATATACATGAAGTTAAATATAAACACATGAAAACATGAATAACTAAATTTTCATTTCAAGGTATATGTATGAATTGTCAACACAATAAGTATACATACATATCCCTAAACACAATTGAGTCCATATATAGATTTACATGAAAGGCAAATGACTCAAGGGGTATACATGTATATCTTAAAGTTTGGCAAAATACACATATACATGAATTGAAAACTTATACACATAAAATAAATCCAAAAATAGGAATACAAGTTTAAAATGTATGAATCATCAAAACTAGACTATACTAGCACATCTAATGGGTTCAAATAAGCAATCAAGCCCAAACATATATAGATTTATTTGTGGCCCACTATATGCACAAGTATATACCTAGTTTTAGTGAAAACTAACATCTAAACATTTAATCAAAACATGAAGCATAAAAAAATATAAAAATCATCATGATAAACAAAAACATGATTATTATGCAAATAAACATGTTATTAAACCTAAGATAAACATGATAGCTAAACAATGGTGAGAACACTAAAATAATGGACTATATTAAACATGGGTGTCTCAAAATGCTAAACATGTATGTCAAGGATTTAATAAACATGGCATTATCATAATAATCTACAAACAATAAAACATGCTATGAAAGATAAACATGAAAAGCATGTAAACATAAGGAGTTAGAGATTCGATACCAAAACCAATGAGGGTACCGCTCTAGTTCTCCAAAACATGGTGGTCCTCTCCACTAAACCTTCCCTTGAAAGTGATGCATCCAATTGATTTCCTTGAAGCTCGGAACGCATCCACTCCAAGGTACGGCTACTCTCACGTCATGTGAGAGCCCACACCTACATCAAAAATTTTAGGGGTGGTCTTTGGTACCCATATCTTATTGGGTCCATGGGGGCTAGTACCTTCTCTAACCCAAACAAACTTATTTGCTAAATTTGAAGTATGTATTCTATCATAATAAAATTTAGCAAGGTGGCCCTTACGTCCACAATGTGTACATGTGTACACATGAGCATACAAAGTGTGATGGTGTCCGTGAGGAGCATGTGTATGCCGTGGAGGGTGTGCATGAATAATAGATGGAATTTGTTTCTTTCGAAACAAAGTTTTCAAACGTGTATGCCCAACAACACATTGGCTCAAAGTGAGCCTAAACAATCAACACTCTTCTTTAATAAACAAATATCATCATTAATTCTAGAAGAAGAAGTGTGGCATGTAATAGGTGAAGTGTTTGATATTACCCTAGCATGGCAAACATGTGCATCAATCTTATTTTGTAAAACAATATTTTTCTCTAAACAAACATTCAAATCATTTGAAATAGAAATTATTTTATTTTTCAAAGCAACATTTTCTTTTAAAACAAATCTACTTTAGAAGACAAGATTTCATTTTTCTTCAAAATAGCATGGCAATCATTTTTAGATTTTAAAAACTCATTTTCTTTAAGTGCAAGTTCAAGTTGAGATTTCAATGAATCCCTTTCATTAGAAATCTCCATCTTCTTTTGCAAAACCATATTAAGTCTAGAAAACAAATCCTTATTATTATTGTTAAGGCCTAGACTTTTCTTTTTCAAAATTTTATATTTTTCAAATAATTTTTCACAAACAATAGATAACTCTTCATTCAAAGCATTGGCATCCATATAATCATGATCATCAAATGAAGAGCTAGCATTATCTAGTTGAGTATCCGAGTGTACCTCAAGGGAGTCATTCCTTGGACCGTATAGCATTGTTGCGGCTCGGATTCATCTCCACTAGATTCCTCTTCTTGTTGGATAGGCAATTGAAGCTTGGAGGAGGTGGTGGTTGTCAACAAATTCCACACTGCAAAGGCGGAATCAAAGTTAGAAACACGCAAAAGATATTCTTTAGGCAATGTGCTTCTAATGGCCTCTAGGGCTAATGCATTGGCCCCTATATGCTTGCGGTCACCAAGATAACATCTCTTGGTAACGGCAAGGGAAACATGTAAGCCTAGGGTTTGGAGGTAAATGGACATCTTAGTCTTCCAAACAAGAATGTTGGAAGGGTCAAACATAGGTGGGGTCATGAAGGCCATGGGTCCAAACTATATGTGTGCAAACAAGCAAATGCAAAAAGATTAGCAAACAAATGGTTCTCACTCCTAGGATGTTAAGCCTAAGTATCAGGAGCACTAGCTCTGATACCAATTGAAAAACACCTAGAGGGGGGTGAATAGGTGTAAGTGCTAATCTAGGAACTAAATGCGCTAAATGCGAAAGCTAATGCAAATTTTACAACAAACTTAATACAATCAACAAGTGTAGCCGAATTCCCCGTGAAGGGCTCTGGACTAACTCCTCTTGATTCCCCTTGAATGGGTTGAGGTGCTAAGTGAAGCTCTTGTTGATTAAGTACAAGTGAGGCACACACAAACAATCAAGCATATAAGATGATATATTAATATGAATATATGCAAGGCAACACAAGCAATATATGATATGAATGAAGTATGATGCTTTGCGCAAATAAATGAGAGAGAGAGTTGAGAGATATTGGATCAAACGCAAACACAACGATATGTTTTGAGGTTCGAGCCCCTAGCTCTACATCCCCGCCTATACCACCGTGTAGGATTTCCAATCCACTATAGGAGTACCGTACTCCTCTCTCAATGCCACCGAGGCAATACAACCACAATCCACCTCTACCGAAGAGGGATAAGGCCCGTAGCCAATACAACTCAAACACAATCACCTCTACCGAAGAGGGATCCAAACACCACTCCGATCAACCTCTACCAAAGAGGGATACACAAATAAAAGGGGTTTACAACTTAGAGGCTTAACCTCAAACACTTCTCTTTTTCTCTCTTTTCCACAAAACAAGGATCCTAATTAGATTAGGATAGGTGATAGCTCAAGTATGGAAACAAGGTGTTTTTGGAAACAAGCAACAAGAAAAACTACTTGGAAAATGTCTTGTAAATACTAGAAAATGAAAACCAATACAATATCCCAAAAACCTAGTTTTCTTTGATTTTTCAAAACCCAAAACAACACAAAGATAAATCTCTTTGGCACAAAACTCTTTTTAAAACTCTTTTAAAACAGTAGAGAAAGTTTGGAAATTTTGTCTCTAAAAACCTTGGCCAAAATCCCAAAGAATTGGGTTTATATAGGCCCATCAGAAAACTAGCCGTTAGGCTGATGTGGCAGCCTGACAGGCTGACGGTCGACCGGCCCGGTCGACCGCCAACGGTCTGAAATATGACCGTTGGGCAACCACGATCGACCGGCCTGGTCGACCCAAACAAACAGAGAGCACTGCTCTCAGACCCGGTTGACCGCCCGGGTCGACCGTCCCAGAACTGCCAAACGTGCACAGATCTGTGCACGTCGATCGACCGACCCGGTCGACCGACTTCATCCCAAGTCGACTACTAAACTGACTTAGTCGACTGGTTGAAGCCTGGAGTAGAAAACTGGGTCAGAAAAACAGTTTAAAAATATTTTGAAAAATCTTTTAAGTCTTCTAAAAATCCACAAACTTGTTTTAACATTTTATATTAAAACACAAACAAGTGATAAAATTTCAAGACATATATCAATCATATCAATTCATTTTTGAATCTTGCAAATTTTATCAAAACCAAAACTTGTATTTTATCAAACTTAGATTTTTCAACACATGAATAGGATAGTCAAAATAAGTTTGTTTAAGATGTTTAAGCATGTATGTATAACTAGAATACATCTATTATACACATAAACCATGTAAACTTATTTTGATCAATCATTCATGAAAACCAATTCCAAAACATGAAAACGTGTGTGTTTGTGCACTTGAGCATATCAACTATACTAAGCTTTACAAATGGATCTAAAACACACTATCTAAACTATGGATACCTAAGTCTTCTTGATGATCTTCATCTTCAAGTTGACTTGCTCCAAAACTCCATCCATGGGCTAGGCAAGGTATGATCTTGAAGCTTTGGCCTGGATTCACTATGAAAAGCTTCTAAACTCTTTTGTTGAAGCTAATCACCAACTAATATCTTGCTAATGATCTGAAACTTAAAATCACAAGAATATTAGTAAACATAACTACATGAGTTAATCATCATCAAACCTAGGGTGGAAGGCCTTTGGGCCAACATACTATTGGATCTCTGTTGACTGGTAATCCACAAGTTGCTTGGATGTGTTGAGTTACAGACCTTAACCATACACATTCTCGACTTGCTTCATAGAGTGCTATGAATTCAGCATGATTAGAAGAAGTGGCAATAAATGTCTGCTTTTGTGAACGCCAAGAGATCGATGTACCTCAACATGTGAGCACATATCATGTTTGAGATCAGGTTTTATGTGAATCTGACAAGTAACATGCATCTGCATAATCAGTTATTTCTCATTTTGATCCTTTGGAATTAAACAAACCAAAATTAGTTGTTCCTCGAAGATAATGAAATACATGTTTAATCCATTCCAATGTCTCTGTGTAGGAGATGAGCTAAATCTTTCTAATAAATTAGTAGCAAATGTTATATCTGATCGGGTACAATTATCCAGATACATAAGAGCTCCAATTGCACTTAAGTATGGTACTTTAGGATCAAGAACCTCTTCATTATCTTCGCGAGGGTGAAATGGATCCTTTTCCATATTTAATGATCTAACAACCATTAGAGTTCTTAAAGGATTTATTTTATCCATATTAAAGCGTTTTAAGACCTTTTCAGTATAATTTTATTGATGCAAAAATATTCCACTTTGAAAGTACTCACTCTGTAAACCAATACAATATTTGATTTTCCCAAGGTCTTTCATTTCAAATTCATTTTTTAAATACATCATTACTTTTAGGACTTCTTTATGAGTTACGGTGATATTTAAATCATCAACATATACAGCAATGATAATGAATCCGGATATTGTTTTCTTTATAAAAACACATGGGCATATAGGATTATTCACATATCATTCTTTTAACTAATACTCGCTTAAGCGATTATACCATATGCGTCCTGATTGTTTTAACCCATATAACGATCTTTGTAATTTGATAGAATATAATTTTTTGGGTTTTAAACTTAATGCTGCAGGTATTTTAAATCCTTCAGAGATTTTCATATAAATATCGCTATCAAGCGACACATATAAATAAGTTGTAACAACATACATAAGACGCATTTTTAAATTTTTAGAAAATGCTAGGCTGATTAAACATCTAAACGTAATTACATCCATTACTGGAGAATACGTTTCTTCATAATCAATTACAGGTCTTTGTGAAAACTTTGAGCAACAAGTCGAGCTTTATACCTTACAATCTCGTTTTTCTCGTTGCGTTTTCGCATAAAAACCCATTTATATCCTATTAGTCTCACGGCTTCAGGCGTGAGGATAATAGATCCAAATACTTTACGCTTATTAAGAAAATTCAATTCATCCTGTATAGCATCTTTTCATTTTGTCCAATTATGCCTGTTTTGACATTCAATGATGGATCTTGGTTCAGAATCCTCACTTCCGTTAACAATATCACATACTACAGAATAGAAAAATATTTCATGCATATTTTCCATCTCATTTCGATTTCATAATCCTCCTGTATTGACATAATCAATAGAAATCTCATGATTTTCTATACCTTCAGGATTTTGCATCTCTTGATTTGTCTTATTTTGGTTTCTTCTTGAACACATTCTTTCACATTGGGGTCATCATGGTTATCTGCTCCTTTTCTTTTTTGAGGATTTTTATCTTTGAAACCGATTGGTCTTCCATGCTTCAGGCGTGTTTTAGACTTATTAGTGACTTCATTCTCGGATTATCCTTTTAAAATTTTAATTCGAGCAGGAGCATTTACAACTGGTATGTATGATTTAATCACTCTTTTCATATCAGTGAACGCATCTGGCAATTGATTTGCTATTTCTTGTAAATGCATAATCTTTTACACTTCTGACTCACATTGTTTTGTGTGAGGATCAAGATGCAATAAGTATGGTTTACTCCATGTAATCTCCTTCTCTAACTATTTTTTCTCCCCCTAATACTGGGAAAATTGCCTCATTGAAATGGCAATTGGCAAACTGAGCCGTAAAAATATCACTGGTTTTAGGCTCAAGATATCTTATAATAGAAGGAGATTCATAGTCGATATATATTTTCAGTCGTCTTTGAGGCCCCATCTTTGTACGTTGTGGTGGAGCAATTAGTACATATACCACATAATCAAAAATTCTAAGATCGGAAATATTTAGTTCTTGACCAAATGCTAATTATAGAGGGAAGTATTCATGATATGCACTTGGTCTGATGCGAATTAATTCTGTAGCATGTATAATTCCATGACCCAATATAGAAATAGGAAATTTTGTTCTCATTATTAATTGTCTAGAAATAAGCTGGAGGTGCTTAATCAGTGATTCAGCTAAACGATTTTGTGTATATACATGGGCAATAGGATGCTCAACAGCTATCACAATTGACATACAATAATTATTAAAAGCCTGAGACGTAAACTCACCAGCATTTTCAAGTCTAACTTTCTTGATTGTATAATCAGAAAATTGTGCTCGTAATCTAATTATCTGAGTAACAAATCTCACAAATGTCACATTGCGAGTTGATAATAAACAAACGTGTGACCATCTACTAGAGGCATCTATCAATACCATAAAATATTGAAATAGTCCACACAATGGGTGTATAAGCCCACATATATCACCTTAGATACGTTCAAGAAAGGTAGGTGATTCAGTTTCTATTTTAGCTGGTGATGGTCTCATGATTAATTTTCCTAGAGAACAAGCCTCACATGAAATTTTACTAGTCTGAGGGATCTTCTGGCCCTTTAATGTATGTCCATGTGTATTCTCAATAATTCTTCGCATCATCATTGAACCAGGATGACCTAAATGGTCATGCCATAGAGTTAATGTCTCTGTATCTTCTTCAACTAGCATATGCGACTCTATCACATTTATATATGTGTAATGTAATCATGAGGAAAATTTTGATAGTTTTTCTAAAATGTACTTCTTTCCTGATATATAAGTAGTAGGATATATATACTTTATATTTTCTTCAGTTGCAGACTGAGTATCATATCCATGAAGATATATATCATTAAAACTCAACAAATTTCTTTTAGATTTTGGTGAAAACAAAGCGTCTTTTATGAAAAACTTTGTTCCATTTGGCAATATAAAACTGACTTTACCAATTCCTTCAATCAAGTCTACAGGACCTAATATTGTATTGATAATTGCTTTTGTTGAATTTAAATTGGAGAAGTACCTTTTATGTTTGAGAATAGTGTGTGTTGTATCACTATCTGGTATGCAAATATCTCTAGTTTTGGTTTGACTTCATCATTAGAATAATTCATATCAAGCTTCATGCAAAATAAATCATTTAGTGAGAATAAAATTTTAAATATATTATTATAAGTGAAATATTTCATTCAAATATATAACAAATAACAAAATATGGTAATATAATCATATATCTAATTATCATCAGTATCCATAGAATCATGATGGATTGAAAGATCAGCAAAATCATCAGTAAAATTTGAAGCTTCAAGATGAGTTGAATCATCCATAGGATCATCATGTTCAGTGAAATTCACTTCCTTCTCTTTTTCTTTCAAGGATGCCTTGTAAAGCTTACAAGGTGCTCCAGTGTTCGGCACACTCGAGATCAATGCCCTTTGGAGCTATATTTATAACAGGAATCTTCAGGATTCTGAAGAGAGCTTTCACGAATATTTTTCCTTTATCATGTCTTTCTACATGATGCTTCTTGTGGATCGCGTTTTTTGTAAAGGGTTGTAAAAGCCACTTCGACCGCGTCCGCGTCCACGGCCGCGACCGCGGCCACGACCATAATTATATCCTCATCCATCATTTTTAGAAAATGCAGCATTTGCTTCTGAAAATGCTGCTGAACTAGTAGGACGAGACTGATGATTTTTGATCAAAAACTCATTATTCTTCTCTGCCACAAGAAGAGATGAAATTAGTTCAGAATATTTCTTAAAATTACGCAACCTATATTGTTGTTGCAGTATTATATTAGATGCATGAAATGTGGAGTAAGTCTTCTCCAGCATTTCTTCATCTGTGATATCCACCCCAACAGAATTTTAATTGGGATACTAATCTGAACATTGTAGAGTTATATTCGCTAACTTTCTTGAAATGTTGAAAGTGCAAAGCATTCCATTCATCACGCGTGGCAGGGAGCACAACTTTCTTTTGATGATCAAATCTTTCTTTGAGATTTTTCCACAAGACACTTGGGTTTTTTTACTGTAAGATATTCACATTTTAAACATTCATCAAGATGTCTGCGGATAAAGATCGTCGTTTTTACCTTATCTTGCGACGATATAAGTTTATCACTTTAATGGTTTCAGTGAGACCCATTGACTTGAAATGCATTTCTATATCAATAACCCAAGACATATAATTCCTTCATGTGATATCAAGTGGAATGAACTCAAGTTTTGTAAAGTTTGACATGGTGATAACTATACCAAAATACAAAAATAATTAGGATCACAATATTTTTTGCACAACAAAATAGTAAAACTTACATTTTAATCATAATAGCTACAAACAAAAGAGAGAAGGTGAACATTAAAATTAAAAGGCCCAGGTAAAAATCACTTGGATCCATGTCTATAACAAAAAGGATAGAAGTATTGATGATGATTACGACAATAATAAACTTCATAAATAGACTAAGCATCTTGCGAAAATCTCGAATACAAAGCTTGTGGAGATGATAAGAAAAATTTGAGAATGAAGAAAGATTGAGAAGTGATTATGTGGTTTAGAATTCACCAATTTATTGAGCGAAAACTAGCCGTTTTATAGTCGTTTATAACCGTTTATAGCCGTTGGAGGAGAGAGAAAAGCAGTTTGAATTTTATACAATTTAAATGCTGTAATTAAGAAAATGATAAAATAAATACATTATACTACATATATTTATGAGTTATAATATAGGCACGCCACTCTACTTAGTGGGTGTTTTGCAGACATAATTAATAAAATAATAAATATTGAAATAAACATTAGCACACCATGCTACTCGGCAAATCTTTCAGTAGGTGTTTATACAGATATAAATAACAGAATAATAAAATATATAATATTGATAAATTGGGGTTTATTCCACGCAAGCATCAATGGAGAGGTTAGTAAAGATAATAACAAGAAATATTATTAGCTTGTCATAATCACATCACATTATTATAAATAGGTGGCAGAACTTCCTTTCATTATAGTGGCGGTGTTATACGAGTATTATAAGTAGAATAACTTGTCATTTTTACCTTGAGATAGTAGAGGTAGAGGTTGAGACTTGTGATAGGACTTTTTCTTGAGTAATGGAAGTAGAGACTCGTGACAAGACTTTTACCTTAAGCTAATGGAGACAGAGGCTTGTGGTAGAACTTTTTCCCTGAGCTGACAGAGGTAGAGGCTGGGGACAGAAGTAGAGCGATCATACTGATAACGTGTTATATAACCCGAGAAATTATAACACCAAAACAGAGAATTCTAGAGACAGAGTAGAAGTAGGAATTCTTATTGATTTTTGAAGTGTACATTGAAATGAATCAGGAAGGGCCTATTTATAGGAAAACTTTGGGGTACTATGCAGTCACTACTATGCAGTCACTATGCATGCTTGCGTTATCATTTGCATCAGTGCATAGTAAAATCATTAATAGTGCACAGTAAAGATTAGCATCCATCATTTCATAACAGTGATATGTTTAAGGAGTGGACCCCCATTTGTTCTATGATTTTTTTCCCCACTCCTTTTCTCATTGTTCCATTTGGACTTCTAAAAGTGTGTGAAGGGCAACAAATTTGTTTAAGGCTCTTAAACCTCTGTACATTAACAATTAACAGATACGTACATCAACTTAATGACTTCTCACCGTAACAAATTATGTTAATATGTTCATGGTTCGGTTTAAATAGCTAATATAGTGTTAATTAAATAATTAATCTGCCATTGCTCTTGCTAGTTTCCACATATGTTTACTGGGCTTCAGTGTTGTACTTCTTGTTTAGATGTTTAAAAGTAGCAGCAACATCAGATGTAGTAAAAATGTAACCTACAATGTATTAAAAGCTTGATAATTAAGTCCATTAAACATGACTTAATGGGGAACTATAATCATTTATTATCCTACTCCACCACACATAATTAGACTTTCAATTCAAATGTACACATTTGATAACATTCATTATAAGTTTCCACATTGATTGTTTAGAAAGCAAAATTATAAAGATATTACACTGGCAGAATTCTTTCCAAACACATGCCCTTTTGTTTTTAGAGATAAACAATGAGAAAAAGCCCCCCATCATTTTATTAATAAGCTTTTAATGAAACATCCTGAAGGGACTACAAAAAATATCCAACGTACCTGCATCTTTATTAAATCCAGAATGACAAAATCTTCTTTCACATTGCAAAGTATAATACAACTGATTTGTTGATAGGAACCAATATCTTCTTCATCTTTGTTGATGATATAACACCGATCAAACAATAGAGAAACATCGAGTTGAAGACTCGGCGGCAGAAGTGAAAACGTAGAAGATCTATCACTAGCAAGCAATTGAAAACTAAATCACAACAGAACTAAAGAACACAAGATTTAACGTAATTCGGCTATGTGCCTACTTCCATGGGGAAGAAGGGAGAGATCTTTATTGAAAACAGAGAAGAAAATACAAGAGTTATAAGGAGATCTCTCTCTTACACAACTCTCAATGGTGAAAAACAGAATTTCTCTTGAATTCTTGACACACCTTCAAAAGGCCACCCCCAAGGGGTTTATATATGCACCTAGGATGATCCTACTCCAATATGAACTCAAATCAATACCTCCTCAGAGAAATAGGAAACTCTTATCTAAATCAAAATAGGAGACAAATCTGTATTAAGAAACTACCAAAACCTAAATTCTTCTCCAATGAATATTATGACAGATCCGTATTAGAAAACCGTCAGAACCTGAATTCTTCTCCAATGTATATGGGGCACTCTAAATACTAAAATCTCCACCTTGACTCATGTTCATTGAGTCCCTCCGTAGAAATTGGTCTCTGCTTCATTCTCCTTCCTTTCTACCCCCTTTTGTGACTTTACATGGCTCCCTCCCAAGAGCCCGTTCTCCACTTTACCTTTAGAGAATCTTGATGAAGTTCATAGATGCTTTGAACTTCTCCACTGGGATGGTTTCATCATTATATCTGCTGGATTTTTTTCATGCTGATCTTTATCAACTCGATCACCTTATCATCCACGATCCACTTACGTATCTTATGATACCTCACATCAATGTGCTTCGTCCGCTTATGATATATGTGATCTTTAGCGAGATGAATCGCACTCTAGCTGTCACAATGAACCTGGACTGAATCCTGTATGATACTAAACTTCTCATCTAAACCTCTCAACCACAAAGCTTCCTTAACGCCTCAATTGTAGCCATGTAATCTGCCTCTGTCGTTGAAAGAGAAACTGTATCTTGCAACTCTGCCTTCCAACTTATGGCGCACTCAGCTATAACTTATGGCGCACTTAGCTACTGTGAACACATAGCCCATCGTAGATCTTCACTGATCAAGATCTCCTGTATAATCTGCATCAACATAACCCTGTAATGACCTAGGATTCCCAATTTTTAATCTCTGAAACACTAAGCCTACTCTCGCAATCCCTCACAGATATCATAGCACCCACTTCACTGCTTCTCAATGTTACTTTTCTGAATTTGATATGAACCGACTTACTATACTAACTGCATAGGCTAAGTCAGTATTGAAAATCACCTAGAGGGGGGGGTGAATAGGTGATTATGCTAATCAATGCACAAATTAAAAATTATGGAGCAATAATCTCACAAAGCAAGTGAATATAGCAATGACAATCAAGAGCAAGTAGTAATAGCAATGAAAGTAGAGCAAGAACAAGGAAAAGTAAACCAAACGCAAACACCAAGATTTGTTATCGAGGTTCGAGCACCCAGCTCTACTTCCCCGCCTTCCCCAGAAGGATTCCAACCACTTCCACTATCACAAAGATGTCACAAATACACCGGAGTACCCAACTCCACAATCTCAAGTACAAGCAATCTCTGAGTAGTCCAAAAGACCACAAACTCTCTCTTGCAAAATTCTCTTCCCTTACAAAGGTCCTTAGAGAATTAATGAGTAGGAATGAAGCTCTTGTGTGCAAGGAGAAAAGAAAATGAAATCAGAGAACACTTGAAAATGTTGACACTTAAAAAAGACAAGATTCTCATTGGTCCGAACGATGTCTAAACTTGTTGACATTTACAAAAGACAAGGGACAGACGAGCTGAAGACCAGTTTTCACCCACCTCCAAGGGACAGGGAAGCGGTTTGGACTCCACTGATCCAGCAAGCAGAACAGTGAACCCGGATTGTTTCTAAACAGACCTCAGCAGGTCTAAAATGCTAGCATTTAGCATTACATTAGCCCAAGGAGATAGCCTCGTTTGAGAGGCTAGCATCATCCAGAGCATCGCCAGGAAGCTAACTGATAGCTTCGCCGAAAACCCTCTTTTCGGACTTCGCTAGGAATTGCCTCTAGCTCCGCTATGAGCTTCAAAGCGGGCAGCTCCGCTATCAGCCTGCTATGGTCAACCTTTGACCAATCAAAATCTCCTGATGAGATCGGATTCAATCTAATCAAATCCAATCAGGATTCAAATATGGCAGGTGATTGCCGCAATCTCTTGACTCTCTTGAAACGAGTAAGAGGATCAGGGAGAATCTCCTAACAATATGGAAAGGATCAAAACAGATCAACCGACTTGCCATTTTCTAGCTCCGCAGAAGCTATCCTAGCCTCACAGTAAGGCTACTTTCCAGATTCAAACAGATTCGGTTCAATCTGTTTTTATATCTTCAAAAGGGGACGATTATACCCTTGCTCTCCCTATAAATAGCCCGTCAGGGGCACAAAGGAGAGAGATCGATCAATCGAGAGAAATCAACAGAGAAGGAGAGATCGATCAACGGAGAGGAATCAAGGAGAGACGCATGCATACGGGAGGACTCCACAAGCAGAGGCTTCTTCACAAGGCACCGCGTGCTCTCGAATTCAGAGACTTTTTAGAGAATTGCTTTCTCTAATCAGGGTGTTGATACCCTAACATCGTCCTTCTTCTCAAGGAATCTCCGGAACCAGGCGAGAAGGAATTCCTTATTGAAGGCGATTTTGAGAAGCAGCAAGAGGGTTCTACCAATCCTCTATTCTCTGATTCCCCGAACCAGGCGAGAAGGGAATCTCATCGCTCGCATCGTCAAAGGGACAAAGTGGTCGCGCGCTGACCAGACTCCTATCGGCACATTTTCCCAGAATCTCTGAGGAGATCAACTTGTAATCTTTTGAGAATACTTGTAATTTAGCTCCTCAAACTTTTATTGTAAGTTTTTCCCCTTTGCAAACATAATGGAAAACAAGATGGCGACTCCGCTGGGGACTGTATTCTCCTCTGCTGAGAATCAAGTGTCGCAATGCGACGAACAGACCTTCGGGTCTATCTCTGAATTCAGAAAAGCCGGTGCAGCCAGATCTTCTCTGGCTAAATCTTCAAGCAAAGTCTCTGCGGAGACGGAAAAGGTTCTCTGCAAACCTGCCGCAGTTCTCTGGCGCAACAAGGAAACATGCCCGCAGCCCAGATCCTGCACTTCTGAGAACCTGGTCATCCAGATCGATCAAGGAAGATTTGAAGAAGTCCTCTCTGGGGGTGGCCTGATGCTTCGAGCACGGAAGCACAGGAAGGTCTTCATGGCCAAGGTTTCAAATCAGAAACCAGAGGCAGAATCCTGCCAGCACCCCGCAGCCCCGCTTGTGGATATTCAGGTTCCTTGCGAACCTAGGCGTCCCCTGTCAAGGCTGATATGGAAGCCTAAACAGGAGTCTTCAACCAAAGCTCCCGGAGTAGTCACGCCGAGACTGCGCCTCTCCCGCAAAGAAAAGGGTAAGATGCCCATCTGCCCTGACGATGCTGTCAGCCATAAAGTCACGACGGCAATCATACCGTCATCTGAATCAAAGGCAGCAAAGCCTCCTGTTAGCCTCGCTCGCACAAGCGAAGCTATTGTACCACAACGAATTCACTGGGTTCGCAGCCGCAAGGCTAAGACCGCAGTGTTATCTGAGGTTGATCCCCTTCGCAGCAGAATAGCGGGCAAAGCACCACAGCGTGCTCCGCTCCCCGATTCATCAGGCACTAAGCTCGCACCTGTCGGCGAAGCTAGCGCCAAAGTACTATTCAGTACTAATCCCTTCTGCAGGGATAAGAAGAACGGAGCATCATCCCTTGTACGCTCCATAAAGGCCTCTCTACGGGGTTGTTCAGGCTCTGTTGAGCCTAACCTGCGACAATTCTTGACGAACAAGCGGGAATTGGAGTCTCTCCAAACCACCTCCCCCTGTTGTCAAAGAGGATGCCGACTTGTGACAATCCATTCAGCCCATTGTCAGCAATATCCAATCAAGGTGGCGCCTCCGCACCGTCAATCGGTGTTTGACCGGTTGTCCGCACATGCCATGAAGAGACATCATGAAAGGAGTGCTTCGCGAGGCCCAGCCTTCGCATCCGTCAACATGACCGGAAGAGGACGAGAGCGACACAGGGAAGGTCATATATCTGATGATACCCCTTTCGGCTCCCCAGATCCAGATTATAGCCCGGGCTTAGGTGAAGTCTTGGTGCGCGAAGAAGGTGTTTTCCGAAACACCAGATCCAGGGTAGCGATACCCTATAATTATGAACAGCCTTCTTCCTCAAAGGCCCTGATCTCGCCACAGTCCAGGCGATCACCCCAATCATCTGATGGAGAAGAAGAAGACAGCGGGTATGCCTCTTCAGCAACGGTCAGTTCTGTGCGAACGGACAAAGCATCAGTTAATATGGCCGATAACGCCAATGACGACCTTCGTCAGCGTTTGGAAGCTCAGGAGCAGACCTCTAGAACTCAGCAAGAGGCCCTGGACAATATTCAACAGATGCTCGCTCAGCTCCTCAGCAACCGGAATGATGATACCGGGAGCAATCATGAGGAGGGACATCTCAGCAATGATCCGCCCAAGACGGAGAAATCTAAGGGAGGCTCTTCCCTGGATGCCGAAGTCCTTAAAGGCCTTCAAGCTCAAATCGCATCCCTAGCTCAGAGGGATGAATTAAAGAAGGTAGGGGCAGTCCGTCCTTATCCGCTGGAGTGGGATTCGGTGCCATATCCGCCAAAGTTCAAACCACCAACGTTGCATACGTATGATGGTAAGAGCTCGCCCAATCAGCACATCTACTATTTCCGGTCCCAGACCGGTAATGTTCTAAACAACGACGCCATCATGGCTAGGTTGTTCATCGGCACCTTTAAAGGGGTGGCATTCGACTGGTTCCGAAGCCTTCCTCAGGACTCTATCAATTCCTGGATCGACCTGGAAACTCGGTTCCTCTCTCGCTTCTATGAGGATGATACCGAAGTGACCATGGACAAGCTCCTTTCCACTGTACAGAGGAAAGGCGAATCTGTCCGTGAATACATTGAGCGGTTCAGAAATCTATCTCTGATGTGCCCGGCAGGGATGCCATTACCCATGCTCTTACAGACATGCAGGCACAAATTCTTGGATCAAGTAGAAGTCCGCATGGGGGCTGTCAAAGCCCATACTTGGAAGGAATTGGTCGAACAAGCTGAGATAGCCGAGAAATCGGCTAAGAAGTTCGAGCCATCCGCCCCTAGGAGCAAATGGGGCGCGAACAACAAAGGGCGTAGCGATCTCCCGCAGTCTTCCCAAGCTAAAGGGAAGGAGATTATGTCCGTCGAGCTGACCAGGGACATGCAGTCAAAGGCCAAGAAGAGCGGCGTCAACAGCCAGGAGCCTAAATTCCCTCCGAAGCAGTACTCCTTCAGAGATGACCAGGTGGTCACGATATTCCATCTGCTCCACAAAGGGAACAAAATGAAGCTACCGGATGCTCGGCGTCCCAATGAGATAGGGCGTACAAACGACCCTAAATACTGCCTCTACCACAGGATGATCCACCATCCTACTGACAAGTGCTATGTTCTCAAGGATAGAATTCAAGCTTTGGTCGACGCCGGAGTCCTCACATTGAAGACGGAACAGAAGAAAGTCACTGCCAATATGGTGACTCTTGAGTTCGGCACTGCCCAGAAGGTCACAGTTCCTGACGGGACCTATCCAGCCCCCACACCGCGGTTGGAAGTCAGGCATCCTCCAGCCATGACTCAATACAACAAGGGTCTCGTCCCTTTGACATTGGAGACAGGGGAAGTTATGTGGATACACCCTGACCTCGTCCAAGACGTACAGCGGACGTCGAAGGACTCCAGCAAAAAGGGCAAGTCCTGCAATGTCATCTCTGTCCTGCCAGATGATGGTAATCTTACTTCGGCTTCCCTCAGCGATTCAGAAGAAGAGAAGCATGCCTGTACAGCGCAGGCAGATGCACCTCAACAGGCAGGCACCCGGTCTGGAAAATCATACTTAAGGCAGTATGACAAGTCTACTGACGAGATACAACAGCAAACGACGTCAGTACCAATGCCGGCATCCACTCCAGTCCTGACCAAAGGGAAGGAGAAGCCTAAGGAAGTGCGGTTCGACCATGTGTTGAAGAAACCGCCAGGCCAAGGGTTAGCCACGCCCTTTCGCTTTGATATATTGGCCCATTTAGCCAATATCCCGGCTCGTATCACAATACACGAGCTCCTTCGTCTCTCTAAAGAGACAAGAGAGGCACTCAGAGATGCGCTGGCCGATTCGGAGTCCTTTCTGACATGCATGCCTGAGGTTCTTGGTGATGAGATGCAGCCTTCCTGCTCAGAGTGCCATCACGCACAATCCAAGGTGCCTGCTATTACCTTTACGGCGGAAGATATGCTTCTCAAGGACAATAAGCATGATCGACCTCTGTACTATACCGGATATATCGGTTCAACATGCATTGAAAGAGTACAAGTCGATCCGGGGTCTGCACTCAGCATCATCCCCAAAAGACTCCTCTATTTCCTCGGCATACCATTGTACAGGTTGTCCGCAACCACCACTACAATATATGGTTTCAACGCCGGGAGCAGCCATCCGCTTGGAAAGATTCGGCTCCGCTGCAGAATCGGAAGCCTGAAGTCAGAGGTGACATGCTATGTCATTGATGCTGACACATCATACAACCTGCTACTAGGACGACCTTGGATCCATGCCAACTGGATCGTTCCTTCCACTCTCCATCAGTGCTTCAAGTATGTTGAAGATGATGCGACAGTACGAACTGTCTTCGCTGAAAAGCAACCCTTTAAGGGGGTGGAAAACTACTTCACTGATGCTCTCCTATATCAAGAGGCTAGTGGAACGCCGGGAGAACCATTGCCAGACGATAAAAGTGGCAATGAGGCAGATTCAGAATCTGAAACGGGCATGCCGGCCATTCTGATTGGCGAGCCAATTGTAGCATGCTTTAATGATCCCCGATGTAAGATCCCTTCTGATGAGGAAGGCGAATGGATAATTAATGATAATATTTCTTTTGATTATCCTGCGAGCATCGAGTCGATTAAATCCATTATGGATGGCTCTCTTCATATGCCCGTACATGAGTCGAGTGTGGCTAGTACATCCGTGGAAGCCATAGAAGGGGCCACGCTGGTAGTCCCTCCGTCCAAGCAAGGTCAGTCGCCGATAATCTTCGGCAGAGCCCGGCCAGGGAGATTCTCAACTACAGACTCAAGCTCAGAGTCGGATGCTCCACAGTTCTTTCATTACGCGCCATCAGCGCGCCATATTATGAAGAAGATGGGTTACAACCTGAAGCAGGGAGCGGGCCTAAACTTCGGAAAAGGAAGACGCAGCTTGATGCGTAACTCCGTCCCAAGAGGGAAACCTGCAAATTACTATGATAGTACACGCAGGGGGTTGGGTTATGTTACACCCACATCATCAACAACGGTTCAGGACAAAGGCGATGGATCGATCCCATCACAGTCGGCCTCATCCTCCGAATGGGACTCTGATGTCAGCATAGGAGGAATATTCGAAAGCCTCATGACTTCAAGCAGTCAGTTGGAACCCGCAGAGGTTGCCAATGAGGAATCATGGGCCCAGCAATTAAGTCTCCAATGGGAAAAGCGGTTTGAGCTGCGCGAGCCGCCTACCGAAGACAAGGTGATCCAGGTCAACTTGGGTAGTCAAGATCACCCCAAGCCTATTTTCATAAGTGAAAGCTTATCACTCATCGAAAAGGAAGAACTGATAATACTCATAAAAGAGTATATAGATGTTTTCGCCTGGAGCTATGAAGACATGCCCGGACTTGATCCACAGGTCGCTATGCACCGTCTAAACATCAAGCCCGACGTTAAGCCAGTCAAGCAGCAACAACGTCGGTTCCGCCCGAACATCATGGAGGCTATTGAAGCCGAAGTTCATAAGCTCATTGCTTGTGGCTTCATCCGGGAGGATAACATCCAGATTGGGTGGCTAACATAGTCCCCGTCCTCAAGAAGAATGGGAAAATACGAATCTGCATCGACTACCGTGATCTCAATACGGCCTGTCCCAAAGATGAATTCCCACTGCCGATCACCGATGTCATGATCGACAACACATGCGGATTCGAGAGGATGTCTTTCATGGACGGCTTCTCAGGGTACAACCAGATCAAGATGTATCCTGATGACGAGAAGCATACTTCTTTCCGAACGCCATTGGGGGTATACTGCTACACTGTAATGCCCTTCGGACTGAAGAACGCCGGAGCAACCTACCAGCGGGCGATGAGCATGATCTTCCGCGACCATCTCCGAAAGACGGTGGAATGCTATGTTGACGACATTGCCGTCAAAAGCCGCAGCAAAATTGAACATCTTCGCGATCTGAGAACGATGTTCGACATAATGCGGGCTCATCAGCTGAAAATGAACCCGACAAAATCCTTCTTGGGAGTGTCCAGTGGCAAATTCCTTGGGTTCATTGTCACATCAAAAGGGATCTATCTGGACCCAGACAAAGTCAAAGCCATACAGGACATGCATCCACCGAGGAACCTCAAAGAGCTCCGAGGCTTGCAAGGCAGATTAGCCTACATCAGAAGATTCATAGCAAATCTTTCGGGCCGTTGCCAGCCCTTTACCCGTCTCATGAAAAAGGGTACTGCCTTCATATGGGACCAAGCTTGTCAAGAAGCTTATGAAGACATTAAAAGGTATCTCACAAAACCTCCGGTCTTAGTGGCCCCTACATCAGGGAAACCATTCTTGCTTTATGTAAAAGCTCTGGACTATTCCCTCGGCGCCCTCCTCGCTCAAAAGGACGACAATGGCCACGAGCAGGCCATTTATTATCTGAGCAGGACTCTCATAGGAGCGGAATCTCGCTACAATCCTATTGAGAAAGAATGTTTAGCTCTCGTCTTCGCTGTCCAGAAGACGCGACATTATTTGGTTGGCCAAACCATACATGTCATCTCCAGGGTGAACCCTTTACGTCTTCTCATGACGAAGCCAGGGTCGCTGAATTCAAGGTTGGCTAAATGGGCACTCCTGTTGTCTCAATACGACATGACCTTTACTCCTCAGAAGGCAGTTAAAGGCCAGGCCCTTGCAGAGTTCTTAGCTGCTCATCCAGTTCCAGAACATTCAAAACTTCACGAAGACATCCCTGATGAAGTCTTCGAGTCTAATGCAACCTCAGCAGAGGAAGTGTGGCAGATGTTCTTCGACGGAGCATCGCGGATGGGCCCCAAAGGGAAAATTATTGCCGGGGTGGGGGTTGTGTTCATCTCCCCACAGGATCATATCCTTCCCAGAGCATTCTCCTTGACAGAATCATGCTCTAATAATGTAGCGGAATACAATGCTCTGCTCATCGATCTCCAGCTCGCCCATGGAATGGGGGTACGCTACCTTGAAGCTTATGGCGATTCAAAGCTGATCATTAGCCAGGTAAAAGGCGAATATGAAGTCCGCCATGAGGACTTGGTGCCTTATTATCATACAGCCATCGAATTGGCTAGCTTATTTGAAGGCTTCTACATCGGGCATGTGTCCCGATCTCAAAATACCAAGGCGGATGCTCTCGCTGCATTAGCGACAACGCTAGCCTTACCGGCCGACACCGAGTATCACCTCACAGTCGCAACCCGGCATCTCGTATGCTCCAAGCATATGCTAAAGATTCAAGAGGTCCATAATATCTCCGTGGGTCTTGAGCCGAGGGATTGGCGCTTCCCTCTCATTGACTACGCTCTGCACGGTCTGCTTCCAGACGATCCCAAAGAAGCGGCGTCCATCAGACGAAGGTCGCTCCGTTTCTACTATGATCCCACTTTGAAGACACTCTACCGTCGTTCATATGACGGTGTCCTCCTCCGTTGTCTCTCTCATTCAGAGGCACAGGAAGTGCTTAAAGAAGCACATGATGGCATTTGCGGAGCTCACCAGCCGGGTCCAAAGCTTAAAGACAGGCTGCACAGACTTGGGTACTACTGGCCGACCATGATGGCCGATGCCACCCAATATGCACGAAGGTGTAAGGCGTGCCAGGTCCATGCAGACTTCATACACCAACCTTCGGAGTTACTCCACCCTACTGTTGCTTCATGGCCATTTGAAGCATGGGGAGTCGATGTCGTAGGGCCAATCAGTCCCTCTTCGGCAAGAGGTCACCGGTTTATCCTGGCAATAACCGATTACTTCTCAAAATGGGCAGAGGCCACACCGTTGGCCGAAGTTAAAACCTCCAATCTGGTTAGCTTCATCAAACACCAGGTCATCCATCGATTTGGTGTACCTAGACGGATCATCCATGACAATGGTCCCCAGTTCGTAAGTCAAGGGTTCTATCGGTTCTGCGATAAATACCGAATTCAGAATATGGCTTCAACCGCCTACAATCCTGCCGCCAATGGCTTGGCAGAGGCATTTAACAAGACAATCATCAAGCTGCTCAAGAAGTTTGTCTCCTCGAACAAGCGAGATTGGGACGAAAAGCTCGGTGAATGCCTTTGGGCCTACCGGACTACGGTTCGGACACCGACAGGCAATACGCCTTTCTCCCTGGTATATGGGTGCGAAGCGGTCATCCCATTAGAAATCCAGGTGCCATCATTGCGAGTAGCCCTGACTACTAAAATGACATCAGAAGACAATGATCGCCTGCGTCTTCAAGAGCTCGAAGCCCTGGACGAGAAGCGGCTGCAAGCTCAGCAACACATCGAGCTATATCAGGCTCGGATGTCAAAAGCCTTCAATAAGAAGGTCAAGCAGAGAGTCTTCCACAAAGGAGACCTAGTCTTAGCCGTCAGACGACCGATGATTATGACGCACAAGACCAAAGGCAAATTTCAGCCTAAATGGGAAGGACCGTTTGTGATAGAGACAGTCTATTCAAACGGAGCATACCGCCTTACGACTGCAGATGGCGACCTCCTCATGATGCCGATCAATGGCAAGTTCTTAAAAAAGTACTATCCTTAATCAAGGATCTTGCTCTCGATCAAGTTAACATTACACCTCTGATCGAGATCCGCGCGTCCGGAATGCGCACAAAGAGAGCCTCTCTCTTTCTCCAAGCATATCAAACCTGTTGATAGCTGGGGGTTTGCTTAAAATCCCAAGGGACCTGCTCCCACTTGATTCCCTCTCCAGAATCACCTACCAATTCTCATCCATAGAATGGTAGGACCACATATATTCCGCTGTTATGTTAACATTAAACCTATGACAGCAATCCCCTCGTTTCTCCCCGAGATAACGAGACCTCCAAAATCACCTACCAATTCTCATCCATAGAATGGTAGGACTACATATATCCCGCTGTTATGTTAACATTAAACCTATGACAGCGATTCCCTCGTTTCTCCCCGTGAAAACGAGACTATTCCCAAAACTCCATTGCTATTGAGCTTAGTGGCGTCTCAATTGGTTACGTCATCGCGACCTCTGAACCAGTAGACGGCTAAGTCTCAATCTTGAGCCCTGTTGACATTTACAAAAGACAGGTCTCGATACTTATTGACATTTACAAAAGATAAGTATCACCTATTTTGAGCTTGTTGACATTTACAAAAGACAAGTCTCAATCCCGAGTCCTGTTGACATTTACAAAAGACAGGTCTCGATACTCGTTGACATTTACAAAAGACGAGTATCACCTATTTTGAAGCTTGGTGGCTTCTCAACCAGTTATGTCATTGCGACCTCTGAACTGGCAGATAGCCAAGTTTCATCTACCATTGAACTTAGTGGCGTCTCAATTGGTTACGTCATTGCGACCTCTGAACCAGCAGACAGCTAAGTCTCAATCCCGAGTCCTGTTGACATTTACAAAAGACAGGTCTCGATACTCGTTGACATTTACAAAAGACGAGTATCACTCATTGTTGAGCTTGGTGGCTTCTCAACCAGTTATGTCATTGCGACCTCTGAACCGGCAGATAGCCAAGTCTCATCTACCATTGAGCTTAGCGGCGTCTCAATTGGTTACGTCATTGCGACCTCTGAACCAGCAGACAGCTAAGTCTCAATCTCGATGCTTGCTGACATTTACAAAAGGCAAGTATCTCCCCTTTTAGCCCCGCAATGGGCTAACCTCGAGACTGGCAACATCTCAATTGGTTATGTCATCGCGACCTCTGAACCAACAGACAGCCATGCCTCATTATCCAAACAAACAAAGACGACAAAAGAAAGAATTTTTATTAAATTCCAAAAGGATGGGATACATGGAGGAGCCTATAGGCGTACATGATAAGATCGGATCCGATCTCCAAGCAAAGCTAGCCTCGTCCTCCTGTCATCAGCAGCCTGGGCCAGCGCCTGTGATCTTAGCTCAGCCTCATCGAAGTCCACCGCCTGAGCCAGACGAGCCTCGACCTCCGCCAAAGTCGCCCTCTGTGACGACTTCTGCGCCGCCAGTTCCTCACTTCGAGCCCTGAGCTGCTTAAGCCGCGCAGACTCTTCATGACGCATCTGTGTAGCCTTGGATAAGAGGAGATTTGCCTTCCGGATCATCTCTTCAGCCCTCTTAACCTTATCTTCAGCATCAAGAAGAGCACTGTTGGAAGCGTCAATTGCACTCCCAACCTCTGCCTCCTCTGTCTCCAAGGACCTCAAGTCAGAGGAGATAGCCTCAGCAGCCTCTTGAGCGGTGAGCTGAGCCTCGCGCCTCTGGGCGACAAGACGTGTGAGCCGTTCATCAGCCAAAGACGCTGCGTCGGAACAATGGAAATGGCGCCATTCCTCCACGTCCTTCTCAAGGTCATCTACCAGGAGCTCTAAAGCAGCAGCTTGATGGTACCCCTCAAAGTCCCAGATACACTCAATGCCACGGGAAAGGACCATCTTCAGCTTCGAGAACGGCACAGGCGAGCCCTTCAAGACGAGACCGATAGTCTGCTCCAAGCTGTTATAGAAGCTGTCGACCAGATTACCGATAAAGTCATTCTCAGCTTCATCAACCCTTGAGACAACCTCGGAGCAATCTACCCTCCCAGTCGACACCGCGGCAGAAGAAGAAGCGGGAACATCGACAGCAGCAGGGCAAGCCAAAGGTGACCTCGGCGGAGTCCTCAGCGACACCAGCACGCCAGCCACCGCGGAGGTAGGACTGGCAACCACCTCCTGAACAGCAGGCTCGACAATCAAAGTCGGGGAACTAGGGTCCACGATCACCCTCAGCCCCGCACTGGGCAAAATTGCCGGCACCTCACTCGGTGATGTGATTGGGAGTGAGGATACCTCCGGGACTGCCGCCCCTTCAGCCTCTCGCCTTTCAGCTGACGTGGGTTGATAAGAAGGCAGGTCGCCATACAGCGCATCCAACACAGCAGCGTCTGCCCCGGTCGAAGCGCTCATATCGCCCCTTGACCCTTCAGGGAAACCCGCCGCTTCTTTCGAAGCTGATGCACCTTGGGGACGAATACCTGCAACAAAACCAAGGTCAAAAAGGAGACGCAGCAAACAGGCGAGGACCAAGAGATCTTAGTCTTACCGAAGGCCGATGTCACCTCGTCAGCCGCATCAGAATCCAGGGGTCCCATCGGAAAGTTCTTACCAGACTCAACGCGGATAGCCGGCCCGCTCGCCGATTCCTCCGCAGACCACCCGATAGAGCTGGAGGCCATAGGACTTCCTTTAGAAGTCCCAGCGCCCGACGGGCCAATGTCGGCCGCATCACCTCCAGATTCCTTCGAGCGAGTAAAGGAACCAGCTGCAGCTCCATAAGCAAATAGAGGATCATACTGGTCCCCTTGCTCCCCATGCTCCTCAGCTCCTGCAACAAAAAAGCAAATGATGAGTTATTTAAAGTGCGCTGAAGGCATATTAGATGGGGGCCAATCTTACCAGTAGTCGGTTCAGCAACCGACGGCTCAGCCACTAATGGAGCAGCAGAAGGAGGCGCAGCAGAAGGCTCACCCTCTACCACGATGATAGGAGTCTGGCGACGGGGCCTCTTCGCCGACGACTTCCTACGGGATCCACTCCCACGCTTCCTTTTGAAGTGGACATCAGAGTCCTCTTCCTCCACTTCCTCCACATGTTGTGAGGGAGCTGTCCCCACTACACCAGATCCGGCTTCACGAGCATCAGCTTCATGGGCATCAACCCTCATCCCCGCCTCGAAGCAAGGGCTCCCCACATCAGAAGCCCCGCTGTCATCTACAGCGATGAACTCCTCTATGCCAGGAACACGGACTCGTTTGCCCTCCATCTTATCAGAAGCCTTCTGCCTCATCCGATGAGAAATTAACCTCACACCCGAACGGTTGACATTAAACCTAGCAGGTGTAGAGTTCGAAGCCGCATACCATTGGCAGAAACACAGGGTCGTCCAAAGGCCGGGATCCCTCAGCGGCGTGCGTAGCCACGCTCCAGTGTCATCCGCGGTAAAAAACCGCCAAGCACGAGCCCCATCAATGAGGCTCCCCATGAAAGCCAGGTCCGGATTGGGGTTGCCCACATACAACTGGTCATACCCAAATTGGCGGGCAAACCGGCTCGGGACGTAGGGCTCCAGGTAGCAGGTATCCCCACTCCTGTACAGCAAATGCGAGGGCCGGATACAGACCAGCCACTCGAAAACACCTCGACTCATGGGAGACCGACCTGACTCCACATCATGGAATTCCTCGTTGTACCCTGCACCCCGCAGGCGAGGAAAACAACGGAACAGGCTATAAGCGTCATAACGACGCACTAACTTACGGGCCTCGGCCACATAAGTTTTCTGCCACGAACGGCCTTCAAAGCGACGGAGAAGCGCCGTTTGAACACCCTGCGGAGGGTCTTCCCCAGCTCCAATCAAACTGGGACAGTGCAAGGCGAACCACGCCATCAAGTAGGTGTACGGTAAACCTACCCTAGGATTGGGTCCGTCACAAGGCAGGACGGCACCCTTCCCTCGCCTTGACGCCATTGGCCTGCAGAAAGCCTCCGTCAGTGCACTAAGGCCCCTCTGAATACAACACACCATGGCCGGGAGAAGACCCAGACGGTGGCCATGAACCAAGCGGACGGCAGGCAGCAGCACAGTCGGGTGGACGATGTCACCCGAAGAAGAAGGCACGACACATTTCTTTAACCAGATGGTTAAGAAGCCGGCTAGCAACGCCTTGCGAGACATAGGCCGACGGGCCTGATGGTGAAAGCTCCGAAGAACATCACCCTTCCCAAGAGGACCATCATCTTCTGCCACGACGATGTCCTTTTCAGCATGCACCTCCATCCTTACCAAGATGTCTTCTTCAGCAACTCCGCAATGAGCTGCCTCAGGTGCACTAGTCATATCCGGGAACAAGTAGTTCCCCCAGCTCTTCAAGCTCTTCGAGCTACCCTTGCCACCAGTATGGATGCTGGAGCAAATGTGCAAATGGCACATCAATTCCCGATATGTCTCGAGCAGAGCAGGCTCCTGCTTCTCCAGAATAGCCAACTCCGCTTCACAAGGAAAGTACTCTTCGTATGGAAGAGACCCGAAGGGCAAAGCAGAGATCTCCCGCATCTCATGCAGGGCCATGCCCAACTCACCAACTGGGGTGAAGAAAGTCCCCGAGGCCGGGCAATACAACTCGAGGATGGCGTAGAAGCACGCCACCTTCATCTCAATGCCGTAGCAGGTCGCCCTGACGGCCTCATGGAGGTTTAACCTCTCTAAGTCCCCCTCAAAGTGGGTGAGGATATAGTTGGTCAACTCCGCCCACCACGATCTAGGAGGGTGGACCCAACCAGGAGTCCTGAAATCGGTGGCGGGGTAGTTCCCGTCAACTTCGCAGAACTGAGTGCCAAAGGTCGGCGCCGCAGCTGGGTTCTCTCCTACTGGAAGGTCCCGCGATACCTTCCCAGGGTATAGCCCCATTATGCTACGAGGAGGACCAGCCCTCGAATAGCCGGACTGGAATGTCAACCTCCCGACACTCACGGACTCGGCGTTTAGGCTCACGCCCCACGCCATCTTCCGAGCCTGAGTTGCGCTCGCGAAGGAAGACAAAGTAAAATGCCGCTTAGTGGACGGGAGATAGAATCTCTCGCCGTCCAACTGGAAGATCCACTGGCCTTCACCGGCCTGCAGCTGGCGATCGGGATCAGGTGCAGCATCCCCGAACATGAAGTCAGGCTTTCTGTAAGCCTGACGGTCGATATCTTCAAGCGGAGCCGTAGTCAAGATGCTCCGCATGGCCTGCGGACGACCCTCCTGGATGAGCGTATCCCGTACAAGAGAGCTCGGCTCACTGAACAATGAAGCCTGCCCATAGAACTGCAAGCTGATGCTTCCGCCTGCTCGACTGGCTACACCGAACAGACTGTTCTGGAGGCCGGAGGCGTAATGTACTGCAAAAACAGAAATGAGCTATGATTAGTTCACCAATTAAGTGGATGCGAAAGCATAAAAATTCACTAAGGCATAGCCTCGCCCAGCAAGCAGGGCCTGCAAGGCGATAGCTTTGAAAAAGCTCCACTTCATGGATAAGACTGCATCTTTGCAGAAAATATCCAAAGCGCCAGCTTCGCTTAAAGCAGGAAGTGACATAGACCTAAGGGCTGACGTCATCAAAGGGGCATTATGGTCAAAAGTCATCATGACTGAGAGGACTTATTCAAGTCCTTCTCCTCAAACAGTACGGAGATGGCCCAAGTTATGGCTTCGTGCGAAAGCCCAAAGAAGAACTGTTCAGTTCTTACTTCCCTGGTGCAAGCAAAATAGGGAAGTTGAAGGGAAACGAGTTCCCTGATAAGGACAGATCATATTTGATCGTCCTAATGGCCGAGTATCGGCTCCAAAAGATGGAGACCACTCTCTAATCAGACAGGAAAATTCCTTACCGGTGATCGGTCGCTCGATGACCAGAGGAGGAACGCCCTCCGCCGCAGAAGTCGCCACTTCTTTTCCCGCTCGTCTCTTGGGTGCCATGGAAGGAATGCAAGAGTGCTCAAAGTACTCTGAAGCAAAGGAGGAAGAAGAAGAGGAAGAGATAGAAAGTTCTCTAAAATAAAGGGAGATCTTCCCATATTCAGCCCAATCGGGCTTTTATAGGCCAATCAGCGCCTGAAACGAGGCCTCGAAAAAAGGCCCATGCCGCCGTTTCGAATTAATTCGAAACAGCGCCCGAAGCGCCTTCCCGAGAAGCGCCGGTTCAACTCTACTAAGAGTTAACTTCGCACTAGTGCAAAAGTGCGGACTTCGCACAATCCTTCAAGGGCTTCGCTGAAAGGCCTACCTTAGCCCTCTAAAAAGCGTGCTACTCGCGAGACATGCCAGTCTCGCGAAGATCATTCGAAGAAAGGACTATGTCCTTAGCTCCGCACACAGTTTAGCCCAGCAATGGCCAAACTCTCAGTGAAAGCAAGCAAAAATCAGATGATCAGACGATGAACTTTCATTGATTCAAAAGCAAGGGTACATTGATATTACATCAAAGTTGTGTTTCATACAAACACATTCAGTTGCCCAACAAGATCATTTGAGGCATACAAGCGGTTTTATCTGCTCCCAGGCCAGACCAACGGGACAGGAAGGGCCTTCCTCCTGCATAAGGCTGTAATCAGTGGTGCCACAAGGACACGGTCATTTTTCTCCACAAAATGGCAGTTCTTGCCAGGCCATTTTTGTTGAAGCCTGGCAATAAAGTTTATCGCCGCCAACACGTCAGATCACCTATAATGGGAACTAGTTTTGATGCCACGGATCTGACGGGTGTGAGGCCCGCTCCCCTGAAGTGGATCGTCCCCGACAAAGGCCACCAAAGTTGAAAGTCGGCAACGATGTCAGTGATCTCACTGATCACCTCCGACGAAGCGGCGGCCAGCCTCACCTCAGAACGAATCATCTCGGGTAAGAGGCTGCCAACAGCCCCTGGGACGCGCATTCGCTGCCCCGAATTGTTCCTCCTGCTTAAAAGTAAAGCTTCAACTGGGGAAGCATAAGGCAATTTTATGGCTTCTTCCATCAAGTCACCAGACTGGCAAGCATAGCTCACTGCAAGGCAAATTGGAGCAGGTTAACGGTCAAGCACAAAAAGAGCTACAAAAATACTAAGTCAGATTCTTCGGCGGCAAGGTAATCCAACTTCAGTCAAGGCAGAGGATAAGCCTCGCCTGCACGGCAACCATGGGCTGGTTCAGCAAACGCCAAGTCCTAGCCTCGCCTATACGGCAAAGTCAGACTGATCTTGTGAAGAACAGTCTCAACCTCACCAATATGGCAAGACTGGCTCAACTATTGAAGAAGCCAAGTCCCAAGTCCTGCCTGCGCAGCGGACTTAACAAGCAACGATCTTTCACTGATCAAGCCAAGATGATAGCTTCACAGAAAGCTATGATGAGATCCTTCTCTGCAGCAGCCAATTGCAAGATGAAGAACAAGGGAAGCTAATCCCTGAAGCGAGCTGCCAAAGCTAAATCAAGGGAGATGAGTTCCCTAAAAGCAGTGAAGTCTTTGAATGATCAAGACTTACTGGTCCTTGGCCGGTTAGACAACCAGAGAGGGTTTTCCCACTAATTCAGAGATCTGAGTATCTCTCACAACCAAGAGAAGAGAAGAAGAAAGGCAAGGCATTTCTCTTCAGAGGACCTCAAGTGTCCTATTTATAGGCCCCATGGCCTGAGCACTCTCACCTCAAGCGTGGAAGCACGAGCGCATTCAAGGCATTTATTGCGCCCTGATGGAAGGGACGGTTTTCCCTTGGAACCGTGCAAAGGGAGAAAACGTCTCCCTCATAAAAGGCACTTATGGCGCCTTGAATAAAGGGAATATCCTCTCTTGGAAACATGCAAATCGGAGAACATCTCTCTCGATTGGCGCGAAAGAAGGAATGATCCTCCTCGTAACTGCCCCACGGCAGTTGGCTTTGAAAAGGCAACAGGAGTTCCAAAGCGAACTTATTTCTTGGAAGCCCAGATACTGAGCTACCCCGACGCGAAGCTACTCGCGAACCAGTGCAATTCTTCAGCGAATTCATCCCAAAGCAGGATTGAAGGCGAAGCTGAACTCAACCATCATGGCGACGTTCATACTCCACATACCATCACAGTAGTTCAAAGTGTTTCAAAGTTTGAGCTATTGCAGACTCTCGAAAACTTTGAAGGGGGTCTTGTTGATACTTAAAAAAGATAAAATTCTCATTGGTCCGAACGATGTCTAAACTTGTTGACATTTACAAAAGACAAGGGACAGACGAGCTGAAGACCAGTTTTCACCCACCTCCAAGGGACAGGGAAGCGGTTTGGACTCCACTGATCCAGCAAGCAGAACAGTGAACCCGGATTGTTTCTAAACAGACCTCAGCAGATCTAAAATGCTAGCATTTAGCATTACATTAGCCCAAGGAGATAGCCTCGTTTGAGAGGCTAGCATCATCCAGAGCATCGCCAGGAAGCTAACTGATAGCTTCGCCGAAAACCCTCTTTTCGGACTTCGCTAGGAATTGCCTCTAGCTCCGCTATGAGCTTCAAAGCGGGCAGCTCCGCTATCAGCCTGCTATGGTCAACCTTTGACCAATCAAAATCTCCTGATGAGATCGGATTCAATCTAATCAAATCCAATCAGGATTCAAATATGGCAGGTGATTGCCGCAATCTCTTGACTCTCTTGAAACGAGTAAGAGGATCAGGGAGAATCTCCTAACAATATGGAAAGGATCAAAACAGATCAACCGACTTGCCATTTTCTAGCTCCGCAGAAGCTATCCTAGCCTCACAGTAAGGCTACTTTCCAGATTCAAACAGATTCGGTTCAATCTGTTTCCATATCTTCAAAGGGGACGATTATACCCTTGCTCTCCCTATAAATAGCCCGTCAGGGGCACAAAGGAGAGAGATCGATCAATCGAGAGAAATCAACAGAGAAGGAGAGATCGATCAACGGAGAGGAATCAAGGAGAGACGCATGCATACGGGAGGACTCCAGAAGCAGAGGCTTCTTCACAAGGCACCGCGTGCTCTCGAATTCAGAGACTTTTTAGAGAATTGCTTTCTCTAATCAGGGTGTTGATACCCTAACATCGTCCTTCTTCTCAAGGAATCTCCGGAACCAGGCGAGAAGGAATTCCTTATTGAAGGCGATTTTGAGAAGCAGCAAGAGGGTTCTACCAATCCTCTATTCTCTGATTCCCCGAACCAGGCAAGAAGGGAATCTCATCGCTCGCATCGTCAAAGGGACAAAGTGGTCGCGCGCTGACCAGACTCCTATCGGCAAATTTTCCCAGAATCTCTGAGGAGATCTACTTGTAATCTTTTGAGAATACTTGTAATTTAGCTCCTCAAACTTTTATTGTAAGTTTTTCCCCTTTGCAAACATAATGGAAAACAGAAAACACTTCAGAAATTTAAAGAGAATTTCAGCACAAAAACAAAGAAACCAAGTCTTTTGAAAGCCTTAAACTTTTGGAAATTTTTGAGAATTTTTTCTAGTAACCAAACTCTCCCTAAACACCCCTATTTATAGGAGAGGGCTAGGGTTTAAAGATAAAACATTTTTAAGGCTAATCAGAATGTATTAAAACCAAAACATGTCACTTAAACATACTTAAGTGAGAAAAGGACAAAAATAAATCTGCTCTGAAAACTAGCCGTTACTGTTCAAACGGCTAGTCCGGTCGACCGCTAGTACAAAGGAATATAGCCGTTGCAGGCTACGGTCGACCGGCCCGGTCGACCGAAACAAACAGAGAGCTCTGCTCTCAGACCGGTCGACCGGGACGGTCGACCGTCCAAAGACTTCCAAACGTGCACAGATTTGTGCACATCGGTCGACCGACCCGGTCGACCGACTTCTAGCCAAGTCGACTAGTCAGAAGACTAGTCGACTGCATGAAGTCTGGAATGGACAGAAAAACAATTTAAAAATATTATGAAAAATCTTTTAACACTTATAAAAATCACCAAAAATAGTTTTATCATTTTGCATTGATATATAAACATGTGGTAAAAAGTTTAGCTCAAATATCAATCAATATGAACTATTTTTGACTTTTATCATTTTTACCAAAAACCAAAAACTGTATTTTTCTAAACCTTGGATTTTGACTAGAAAATACGTTTTGTCCAAAACTTCTTCCAACTACAAAAACATGATATTTAAACATTTGAACCATAATCCTATATTCATGAAACATATGTATATCAAAGTTTTTGTCATAAATTCCAATACCAAAATAAGTTTGTAGGTTGAAGATTGTATATAAACTATTTATGTTAGGAAACAAGATGTGCACAAAAACGCGTGTGAAAGAGCTTCAAACCTATTCACTATTCTTTAACAAAATTCTAAACTAAAAACAAATCTAACAAATTATCTTGAGCAATCTTGAAGTCTTGAGCCATGTGATGCCTTGCTAGAGCCTTCTCTTCTATGTTCCTTCCTTGATGTGCAAAAAGCCTTCTTTGCTTCATGAACCTAGAAATTCTTGCAATAGCTAAGCAATGGCCTCCAAATATGGTACTAACCTGAAACTCATCTAAACAAACTAATTAGTACCAAATAGCACTTATTTGTTTTGTTATCATCAAAACTCTAAACAATTGGAGAGTGTAACCTTTTTGGGCCAACAATCTCCCCCTTTTTGATGATGACAAAACAAATAGGCTATAAACAAAAGTATAGGGGAGGAGAAAGCTCCCCCTCAAATTATGCTATAATAAACAAAGAAAAACCATGTAATTTGTAATTTGCAAGTAAACAACATGAAACCAAAAACCAAAAATACTTGCAAAACACTTAAACTCAAATTACAAGAATTCATGAAAACACATCAAAATCTCAAAACATATATAAACTCATATGGAATCAAAACCATATGAGCCCATATTTCCATACATAACTCATTCTCTCCCTTTTTGTCATACATCAAAAAGGGTTTAAGAAAAAAAATTTTATTCAATAACACAAACATTAAGTTCACCACAAATGAATGAAAATCTAGCAAAATCAAGTGGTTTAGTGAAAATATCAGCAAGTTGCAAATCCGAAGAAACATAATCAATATCTATATCTCCTTTCTCAAAATGATCTCTAAGAAAGTGATATCTAATCTCAATGTGCTTGGTCTTACTATGTTGATTTGCATTCTTTGTCATATGTATGTACTAGTATTATCACAAAATATTTTTATATGGTTATAATGCAAATCATAATCAAGGAGAGTATGTTCATCCAAAGGACTTGTGCACAACAAGCCCCCGCGGCAACATACTCCGCCTCGACGGTTGAGAGAGCTACGGAATTTTGTTTCCTAGAGGACCATGAAACAAGACAATTACCAAGATATTGACATGTCCCACTAGTACTCTTTCTATCTACTCTACAACCCGCATAGTCGGCATCCGAATAACTCGTCATTGAGAAATCTCCGGTTTTCGGATACCATAGACCCATTCCAATCGTTCCCTTAATATAACGAATAATGCGTTTTATCGCAATAAGATGGGACTCTTTGGGACACGATTGAAATCTAGCACAAAGACACACACACTAAACATGATATCCGGCCTTGCCGTCAAATACAAAAGACTACCTATTATGCTTCTATACAATTTAATATCAACATTTTTACCTTGGTCATCCTTATCAAGCTTGGTGGTAGTTGCCATGGGAGTGTTGCAAACCTTTGAGTCTTCAAGTCCAAACTTCTTTACGAGTTCTTTTGCGTATTTGACTTGACATATGAAGTTCCCATCTTGCAATTGCTTGATTTGGAGTCCAAGAAAGAAATTAAGCTCACCCATTGAAGACATTTCAAATTCACATTGCATAACCTTTTCAAAATTCTTGCATAAAAGCTCATTAGTAGAACCAAAAATTATATCATCAACATAAATTTGCACAATTAAAATATCATTATCAACATGCTTAGTGAATAGTGTTGTATCTACTTTGCCTTTAATAAAATCATTTGAAATGAGAAAACTAGAAAGCCTTTCATACCAAGCTCTTGGAGCTTGTTTCAATCCATACAAAGCTTTATCAAGTTTAAAAACAAAATCGGGATGAACATGATCAACAAAATCGGGAGGTTGAGCAACATAAACTTCTTCATCTTCTTCATCGTCTTCAAGAGTGGATGAAGACTTGAAGGCCAATGATTTCTTCTTTAGTGGAGCGGCCTCTTCTCTTGCTTTCTTTTCCATCTCATAGGTTTTTAGGTTCCCAATGAGACTAATGAGGTCCATCTATCCTTGTCGCTCAATTCTTTTAGGGTGGTGGCCTTGATCTCCCATGATGTAGGAAGAGCCCGAATCACTTTCCGCACCTTTTGATCATTGAAAATATCATCACCTAAAGAAGAAAGACCATTGGTGATTTTAGTAAATCGAGTAATCATACAATCTATAGATTCATCATCAAACATTTTAAAAGACTCATATTGGGACCTCAAGAGATCTATCTTAGCTCTCTTGACTTGTGAAGTCCCTTCGTGTGTGACCAATAAGTGTTGCCAAATCTCTAAGCGGATTGGCAATGAATTACCCGTGTAAGGTCATCCTCATTCAAGGCGGTTAAGAGGGAATTTTGGGCCTTGAAAGTAGTAATAGCAATGAAAGTAGAGCAAGAATAAGGAAAAGTAAACCAAATGCAAACACCAAGATTTGTTATCGAGGTTCGAGCACCCAGCTCTACTTCCCCGCCCTCCCCAGAAGGATTCCAACCACTTCCACTATCACAAAGATGTCACAAATACACCAGAGTACCCAACTCCACAATCTCAAGTACAAGCAATCTCTGAGTAGTCAAAAGACCACAAACTCTCTCTTGCGAAATTCTCTTCCCTTACAAAGGTCCTTAGAGAATTAATGAGTAGGAATGAAGCTCTTGTGTGCAAGGAGAAAAGAAAATGAAATCAGAGAACACTTGAAAACACTTCAGAAATTTAGAGAGAATTTCAGCACAAAAACCAAGAAACCAAGTCTTTTGAAAGCCTTAAACTTTAGAAAATTTTTGAGAATTTTTTCTAGTAACCAAACTCTCCCTAAACACCCCTATTTATAGGAGAGGGCTAGGGTTTAAAGATAAAACATTTTTAAGGCTAATCAGAATGTATTAAAACCAAAACATGTCACTTAAACATTCTTAAGTGAGAAAAGGACAAAATAAATCTGCTCTGAAAACTAGCCGTTACTGTTCAAACGGCTAGTCCGGTCGACCGGCCCGGTCGACCGCTAGTACAAAGGAATATAGCCATTACAGGCTACGGTCGACCGGCCCGGTCGACCGAAACAAACAGAGAGCTCTGCTCTCAGACCGGTCGACCGTCCAAAGACTTCCAAACGTGCACAGATTTGTGCACGTCGGTCGACCGACCCGGTCGACCGACTTCTAGCCAAGTCGACTAGTCAGAAGACTAGTCGACTGCATGAAGTCTGGAATGGACAGAAAAACAATTTAAAAATATTATGAAAAATCTTTTAACACTTATAAAAATCACCAAAAATAGTTTTATCATTTTGCATTGATATATTAACATGTGGTAAAAAGTTTAGCTCAAATATCAATCAATATGAACTATTTTTGACTTTTATCATTTTACCAAAAACCAAAAACTGTATTTTCTAAACCTTGGATTTTGACTAGAAAATACGTTTTGTCCAAAACTTCTTCCAAATACAAAAACATGATATTTAAACATTTGAAGCATAATCCTATATTCATGAAACATATGTATATCAAAGTTTTTGTCATAAATTCCAATACCAAATTAGTTTGTAGGTTGAAGATTGTATATAAACTATTTATGTTAGGAAACAAGATGTGCACAAAAACGTGTGTGAAAGAGCTTCAAACCTATTCACTATTCTTTAATAAAATTCTAAACTAAAAACAAATCTAACAAATTATCTTGAGCAATCTTGAAGTCTTGAGCCATGTGATGCCTTGCTAGAGCCTTCTCTTCTATGTTCCTTCCTTGATGTGCAAAAAGCCTTCTTTGCTTCATGAACCTAGAAATTCTTGCAATAGCTAAGCAATGGCCTCCAAATATGGTACTAACCTGAAACTCATCTAAACAAACTAATTAGTACCAAATAGCACTTATTTGTTTTGTTATCATCAAAACTCTAAACAATTGGAGAGTGTAACCTTTTTGGGCCAACAAGTATTAGTACAAACCATAGCATACATGAGTGATCCACCACACTAGCAGATGGTACTCGAGACATCTCCTCCTCCTCTTCTGATGATTGTGGACACTACTTGGAGAATAATTTGAAGTAACCTGAGTTGTAACTCCGCGATCTTTGATGTACGTATCACAATATCGGTTCGATACAGCATCTAAAGCTGATTTAACCTTTATGGTAGTCAGATTGAACCAGTTTCAGTAATATTTTAGGTTTTTCAATTTTTTTGGAATTTTTCTAAATTATTTTGAAAATTTTCCAATTTGATGTCGATCGATACCGACAGTCGGTTCTAGGATTTTTACTTTACAATCGGAGTTGAATTTTGAGAATCTTCTTTCACATTATTCTTTAGAATCATATTTTCTCTTTTTTGGCATTTTTGGAGATTTTTCTAAATTTATCAAAAATCTGGCCAAACCGGTGTTGCCCAGTATTGGTGATACATTTTAGGTTTTTTAATTTATAAAACCGGTCAAGATTTCTAGAGTCTAATTCACATTCCTTCTTCACATAATATTTGTTATTTTATAAAAATTTTAGGACTATTCTGAACCAGCCAAATTTTGACCCAAATAAAATATTATTTAAATAATACCAAATAATCATTTTTTAATTCTTTCTTCTTCTTTTCTTCTTCCCACGTTATCCCACCGACTTACCCATCCCCACTGCCATAAACTCCACCACCTTCCCCTTCATCTTTATAAATTCTCTCCCCCATTTTCTCTCTATTCCATCTGACCGTCTCTCTAATCTTCTTTCTTAATCACTGTCTCTCTCTTCCCTCTCTTTGTCTCACTGTTTCTCTCTCCCTCTTCCCCTATCTCTGTTCCTGGCGAGCAAAACCGTCGGCGGGCTGGTACTCCCATGGCCGCGCCACTGGGTGCTACCCCCTTCTTCATTTCCTTCCTCTCTTCTTCTTCTTCTTCTTCCTCCTCCTCCTCCTCCTCTTCCCCCCATGTTGTTCCTCTTCTTCTTCTTCTTCTTTTCTATCTCTCTCCCCATCTCTTTATTCCTCCCCCCTGGGGGTTGCAGCCAGCAGGGCAGATCCGTCGCCGGCGATGCGTCACTCGCCGCGCCGCCGCCCGTGGTGGCGGTCACCGCCCTGGGCCGCCACCTCCCTTGCTGTCATCCCCCAGTCCCTCTCTTTCTATTATGTAAACCCAATAACTCTGAACCAAACCAGTTAACCCATATAACCCAAACCCAATTCTCAAATGGGTTTAAGTCAATTGGGTTTAGGTTTCGAATGTGAACCTGACCCCTTAACGACCCAAAACAGATTCATTAAAAAGGTAACTTTGCATAAAATCCCTTAATAGTTCATAAGATTTGCAATTTAAATCTTTTTATTACATATTTGGCCTAATTAAACGATTTTTGGTATTTGGGCTATATCAGGAGCATCCGGTGTCCGATTGGGACGATTCTGGAGTCATTGTGATCGTAGGAAGATGAACTACATCTTTATTTTAGTTATGTGAGTATTTTTGTATTACAAATTATATTTATCATATTTAATGAAATTAATTGATTTCTTAATTTAATAAATCTTGATTATCGGTAAATCATTATAAATATTATTTAATAAAATATAATAATTGATAAATCATTATAAATGGAATATGCATGATAGTTATTTGAATATAATTGATAAAATAATTTATTTTATTTCTTAGTTCAAAATAATATACAGATAGATTAGTTATATATATGGGTAATAAGCGATTATTGGAAATGATAAAGATATTCTAAAATATTAAATTAATTATTATAAAAATGATGGTTAAGAGTTTGAAAATAGAAACTTATAAATAATTACTTTATGATATAGATCATGTTAGTAATATTGAAATCATTATAATAAATAGAGGTAAACTGACACAGAATTAGGATAACAATATCACCTTGATATTCTCACTGTTACTTCACTCATGACAACACATACTGCTATTACATGTACTGGTATCATTATTACACTTATTCACTAGTATTACATGTACTTGTCATTGTTACACAGACACTCTAGTTCACTGGATATTGGATTTCATGTATACACTTGTTACACTTGACACGTTATTTCATGTGCTCCTACCACTGTTACGCGGATGCTTTATTACACTGACACTATTAGTTCATGTTCATGATCACTGATACATGGATACTTGACACCGTTATTTCGCGTGCCAGTATCATCGTTTCACGAACACTCTTGTGCTCTGGACACTATCATTATTTCATTTATTGTAACACTATTTTGCTATAACTGTTCTAATACGTATTAGTACCAACATTATATGGATACTCCAGGACACGGGACACAGTTATCGCACGTGGATACATGTTTTACTGAACACTGTTATTACATGTACTTGCGAACATATGACACGGATCCTGTATTGCACCGATATTATTAATATAATCATATCTCACTGTTACATAGACTCACTTGTATGTATGCGATGATTATCTTTGTATTTCTGTTACTTCATGTTATATGGATTATAGCTGCATGGATATTCCCGTATATACAGGATTGTCTCCCTTTACTGATATTGATATTGATATATGTATATGGTTACTGGATGTGTTAGCCTTTGATACCAGATGTGTGATGGGGGCCACTTCTAGAGTCCCACATCTCTTGTTTCTCATTTTACGTTATCTTGTTTAAGGATATCAACTTAACTCATGTCCAGTTATCTTGTTACATATATCATGCACTGTTATTTTTTCCGAATACTGTGTAATTTCAATATAATAAATATAATATGGGGATAGGAGAGACTTGACGATTGATAGATTTTGTCAGGTGGATGTTTAAATCCATTATTTGTCCCACTGCAGGGGACAGGGTAGTACTGGCTACCGTCTGTTATAGCTTACGAGCTCCCATTTCCTGTTATGTTATTAGCTTATTGAGCTCTTGTTTCTTGTTACTTGTTACAGTTTTAGCGAGCTGGCCCTGGTCTCAGTAGCCAGGGGTCTGTTTAAGGTCGTGATCCTGAGTATGCCAGGGTACACCCACCTGACTAGAGCTCCTTGACCATCGTGTTTTCAATTAACATAATAAAACAATATAAATAATAGTAACGTCAGGAACACTTGTTATTTGGTCACTCTCTCGTTCGGATCGTGGTACCTGTATGCCATGTTCAGATGATGATCATCACATATATTGCATATTTATTATCGCATTCTCATACTTATTATATAATAAACTTTGTTTTAAATCATATTTATTGTCTAATTTATATGCAGGCCCATTATTAAAGGAGAGGGAAGAGAAACGAGCCCAAAAGTCCATCAAAATTCTAAATTAATTCGAATCAGAAAATCAGGACAGATTAGGGAAAATAAAGAAGATAAAATCTATTGAAAACCAGTTAAAACAAATATTTACAAATCAATTGGTTAAAGCTAAAGATAAAAGGAGGTTTCATCAAATTCAGGACCCAAAACTGCAAATCCAGAAAGAGATAACATCATATCACGAAACCAGGGATCATCACCCCCTGGTGTGGCCACCTGGCCACACCTTGGCTACGGAAACGCGGTTTGGCCGCGTTTTCACAGCTTGGTTGGATCAGTTGGGGGAGCGTTTACTCCCCATATCTTCATACGCTCTCCCTTACTTAGTTTTTACCTATAAATACTGGATTTTCAGAGACTACAGGGAACGATGAAGCAGAGATAGACTTTAGGCAGTTTTTCATTTTTTTTAGTGTAGGTTTTTATTTTTTCTTTTATGTAATTTTTTACTTTTCTTTATGTAACTGAGAGGAGAGATGAGTTTCATGGAGGAACGAGAGCAAACTTGTATTGAGGGTGACACCAGTATAAGTAAGTCTTTTCTTTCATCTTTATTTGAATCGAATCGAAATTTTTTCTTCTTTACTCTTGCTTTCGTTTAGTTTCCTCTTATATGTTGCAATCCAAGTGAATCTGATAGCCTCGAGACTGCTTTGCTATTGCAAGTGCCCTTGATGGCCTATAGTGATGAACAACCATTCTTTTGTTAGTTTAGCTTGCCCTTTTATTCATAGTGTAAATCAGGAATGGGGAAGATCCTACACGCCATGCTTGATCGCCTTCAAAGACTAGGTAAGTCATTGTTACGGATTCAAGGTATATGAGCACTGAAGAGGTAAGTAATTTTTAGTTTCTTTTCTTTTAAATTTTAGTTTAGATCACCAATACCACAATCTCCCAACTCTATTATCAACAACAACAACTAAGCCATTTGTCCCAAGTATTTGGGGTAGGCTACATGAACCAAAAGAGATTTACGCCGGATCAGGAACGTGGATCAGCTTTCTCCAGTCATTCCTATCAAGAAATATGCCTTCATAAGACCTTTAGCCTCTATATCTTATTGTATTACCTCCATCCATGTTTTCTTTGGTCTCCCCTGCGCTCTTTTAACTCGCCCTAAATTGATATGCTCTACTTGACGGACTGGCGCATCTGTAGGTCTACGTCGCATATGACCAAACCATCGTAGGCAGTTTTTTTGTCATCTTCTCTTCTATAGAGGCTACACCTATCTTAGGATGAATATTCTCATTTCTCACCTTATCTCTCCATGTGTTACCACACATTCAACAAAGCATGCGCATCTCTGCTACACTCATCTTCTGGGTATGATGTTGCTTTATAGCCTAATATTCTGTGCCATATAACAAAGCTGGCCTAATAGCAGTCTGATAAAACTTTTCCTTCAGACATCTCCCAACTGTATTATCGCTCTTTTTATTTTCTTTGTATAAATCTATTTTTTATTTTCTCCACTTTCTCAATCTACTACTTTCTTCTTAACTTGACTGTAACTTATTTTTCTTTTTTTTTCAAGAACTAAAAAAAAATCTTTAACCATTGATTGTAACTTAAAAGAGAACTTGCTAAAAAATTTACATCGCTAGTTCCTTCTTGTAGATCACGACCCGCATAGCCGCTTACTATTGCGGTAGCATTGAGTACTTGCACTACCTATTATAAAGTTCTAAATTCTATATTTTCTGTTGCAGGTTCAAGCTCAATCAAATTTTGGCGTCGTTGTCTGGAAGGGACGGTAAGTAAATCTCTTTTTAAGTTTATATTTTTGGTTAACTCTCTTCTTTGTTCTTGGTGTACAGTGATAAATATTAAGGAAATTTTGCTACAGTGGATATATAAGTAGTCCTGGACTTTATTCAAGAAAGCAGAACTCATAAGCCCTCAGATTTGCTACATTTCAGTGGCAATCTGAATGAACTACTAATCTGTATTTTTGCAGGTTGGCTGAATTGCAAAACTAAATTTTTGTAGCTATTTATTTTCTTGATTAACTCACTGTACAAACTTTCTAACCTCAATAGTATATTGATGTTTGTTAAATGTTAAAAATGGTTTAGACTTTGCATTTAGACACATGTCCAATTCGTTTATATTTTGTCCAATTCGTTTATATTTTATATTACTGTTGAAGAGTGCTGGAGCAAAGGAATGTGTGCATAGCATGTAGTATAGGAACACTTTTGAATTGTTTACATTGCTTAAGTGTTCCTTTTCATGTACACATTGCACTAAATTGCTCTAAGGGCTTGTCCTATAACAAGATAAGGTGGGAAAATCATTACCCTCCCTTAACCCACAAACAATCTCCTCACTCACTAACCCAAGCTTAACTAAAACTGACTAGACGTTGGCTCCAGGAGCATCTCAGACTCATATAGGAGACTGATCTAAGGGGGAAGTTGATTTGAATTTGACTCTTACCAAATCGGTGTCTAAGGTTGGGGATTGAGGGACGAAACCCTGAAAGTTGGTGGTTTGGCATAATTAGGCCCATTGCTTAGGTAGGGATATCTCGCACTGATCTTGCCCCTACCTGGCCGATTAACTTGAGGTCAGATTCGATAATATACCCTCCGTGGATAGTCTAACCAATTAGGAGTCGTCTAGGTCTAAGCTTTACCCTAACTTAGGTTAGATTTTTTATTTTTGTTTGTTTATTTTCTTTTTTTGATTTTAACATTTCTTGTGTGATATAACTTATAACAACAATTTTTTCAACTTTAGTGGTAATCCATGTTACACCCTGACCTTTTTTCGGATGTTACCAACTCGGCATAGCATGACTTTAACCAACCTAGTGTGCCGGATTAGTCTTATCTGAATCAATACATGCCCCATTCCTAATACTATGAATAAGATTGAAACAATCATCACTACTCTTCACAGAGTCAATGGGGATACAACTCCCTCGAGTCATATTGTCAGCCACCTTATCAACATCCAACTTCATATACTCCTTCTCCCGAACAACCATTAGAAGAATCAATTGACTGAAAAAAGAGGATGGAAACCTTAGACAAGCTTGAGCGATGAATTCAAATTTTAGAAGACTCAAAATCTCGTCAAAATTTTCAAATCACAAATCCTTACTCTATTTTTCAAGAAGAACATACCAACTTAGAAAAGAGTATGGAATCCATGATTCAATTCCAAAGTGATCCACTCAATATGATAGAAGCAAACTTAGTAGATTAAAAAACATGCTTAGGAATAAAAAAACTCTCCCTACCTAATCTTTGACTATTCCCAACACTTCTAGCCATATTGATGAAAATCAAGAATCATGGTATCTTGAAGACTTTGACCAAGATTCAATTTTACCAAAACCTTGAACTTGACCAATATCAACCCATTGACGAATTGAAAAGTTTTCATTTTAATGAGATTGAACTTGATTATGAATGTGAACCCGATTCCCAACTTTGTGATTCAGTTTACATCTTCGAATCTATGTTGACTCCGGTATTCTTACCCAATTTGGACCAAATTCCTAAGCCAACATTTATTTCTGTGCCCATAAATTTAGAAATTGAATCACCAATTTTGGATAGTCATATTCATTTATAAGAAAAGAAAATGAATTTCAATTCTTGGACTTGGACTCAACTCTTGAACCAAAACTAACTCTCGAACCCAAAGTTGATTTTTTCGAGTTAATATTAGTTCTTGAACCTATCATTCTTAAGCCCAAGTCAACCATTCCACCAAGTCACATTCTTTTGTTGGACATAAATATAGACCATGATGACTCTGTGATGATTTTCTAAGAGTAATGATGTAAAGGGAATAAGTTTCATGATAGGATCTTTCATGATCCTATTCAAATGGGGACTGTAAATATGTAAATAGAAAAGAGGTCAATAAAGGTGAATTCCGTGAGCCATCACATTATCTTGATTATGTAGTAACGCTTGACCCAATCAGAACACCACCGGAACCATCACCATAAGGTAATATTTTCCTTCCCTTTCTTCTTTTTCATGCATCTATGCATTAATTCATACATTGAGGATAATCCATCAAATAGGTGTGTGGGAGGGTTCTAACATAACTTAGGTTTTTCTTTTTATTATTAAAAAAATTATTATTAACATTTTTTACTTTTAAAAACTTTTTAAAAATAGAAACAATATTTTGACCTTTTTTTATAAGAAATTAAGTCAATTTTAAGGAATAGGAGAATCATAATTAGGATTTCTTATACTTGGTCAAGATAAGATTATTTGTTTGATTTTCAAGATTAGGAAGAAAATTTGAAAAAGTAATTTAATCTTAATTTTTACCTTGTGATATGTGCATGCTTTATACACTTACACACTTAGGGTTCTAAAATAAAGATTCTTATGCCTTAATTAAATACATACATATATATATATATATATATATATATATATATATATATATATATATATATATATATATATATATATATATATATATATAAATCCTCTGATTAAGTTGGGTATTTGTATCTCGTAAAGCATAAGTATTCACACCTAAAAGCGGTTCATATTGTTTTCCATTGATTTTGCAAAGGGGAAAACTTACAAAAAAGGGGTCAAGGAGCTAAATTACAAGTAATTCTTTGCAGTAAGAAGATTACAGGTAGATCTTCTCTGAGATTTCTAAGGAAGTGTACCGGTAGAAATCTGATCAGCGCGCGATCACTTTATCCCTTTGACGATGCGATCGATCAGACAATCGGACTGCCGCCTGATGGGATTCCCTTCTCGCCTGGTTCGAGGAATCAGAGAAGAGAAGGTCCTGTAGAGCCCTCTTGTTACTTCTCGAGCTGCCTCCGCTTGGGAATTCTTTCTCGCCTGCTTTCGGAGATTCCTTGAGAGGGAGGAAGATCTTAGGGTATTAGCACCCTGATTAGAGAAGTAATTCTCTGAATTCTTGGAAGTAAGAGAGTAGATCTCTGATCTCCTCTCTATCCTTAACCTTCTCTCCTCTTTTTTCTCTAGCTTCCTCTCTGTATGCCTCTGGTAGGCTATTTATAAGGAGGAATTGAGATATAATTGCCCTGAAAATTTGGATACAGATTGAGTCAATCTGTTTTACATCTGAAAAGTAGCCTCGCCGCGAGGCTAGAGACAGCTTTTGCGAAGGTAGGAATAGCAAGTAGTGTTAATCTCTTGATCCACTCTGCTAAATGAGGGATACTCCCTTGATTCTTTCTAAATAACTGAAAGATCTCCCCTGATCTTCTCACCTGATTGGGAGAGTCAAAAGATTATGGCAAGCAACTGCCAAATTTGATCTCAATTAGATTTGATCTCATCTAGAGATTTGATTGGTCAAAGGTGACCATAAGAGACCCGCAGCAGAGTCGTTGTGTTGAGCTCATGGCGGAGCTGGGAGAAGCATCTGGCGAAGTTAAAAGAAAGCTCTTCAGCGGAGCTGGATAAGACGTGTGGCGAATCTACCAGTCAGCCTTTTGCGCAGCTATGTGGGGCTTCGAGCGAAGTTAACTTTCTGCGGAGTTAACTGAGTATCTCGGGGCAAAGCTGTAAGTTAGCTCACAGCAAGGCTGTGAAGGAGCTTCCTGCGATACTAAGCAACTTTGGTTTCTCATGCGAGACTTATCTCGTGGGCTCGTGCGAGACTAAGGTTGAGCTAACTTAGTATCCCTGGACCTGCTTGGGCCTTCTCACGAGCTTTTAAGGATGACCTTGGCTTACTGTCTGCTTCACTGGATCAGTAGAGTCCAAGTTGCTGATTCGTCCCTTTTGAGATAGGTGAAGAACTGGCCGTCGACTTGTCTGCCACTTGTCTTTTGTAGATGTCAACAAGTTAGACCTCGTTCAGGCCAGCTAGGAATCTTGTCTTTTTTAAAGTGTCAACAATATAATAAAATTCTTAGTTTTGTGGCCTTATTTGCTCGGGTCCTTACGTCCTTCGAGTGCTTTCTCACCCGGTGCCCGTCTGGTTTGGGAGTCACCGATTAAAGGCTCGTTACATGGGCAGATTAGAAAGCCTAATAGAACTAAGAAATAATATCACCAGAAATTAAAAAATAAAAATAAAAAAATATAAGAAAACGATATAATAAGTATAAGAGTTAGACTTAAGAACCCCGAAAATTTCACAATCACAAAGATGCATATAACTTAGGGTAAAATAATAGACAAAATGAGAAATATTGTTTGACTTCTTGCCTTGATTGATAACAAGTTTTTGAATAGAGACCAAGTTTAGAAATGAAAATTTTGATTTTCCTATAACTTATAGATTACTTAAACTCTTACAATAATACTTCAAATATTTTTCTCTTTCAAAATGCGTTTTCAAAATACTAACACTTTGTTTCTCTTTCTTTATGAATTTTGTAGATGTAATCCACTGAAAATCCTCACGAGACAAAACTCGTCCTCTAGGAGAAACCTAGAGGCTTAACGGCTTGTTGCACATGCTCAGTGCAATCGCGTGACCTAGAAAGTGGTCTAATAATCTTTAGTTTAGTTTTGTTGTTTTGCTCGAGGACGAGCAAAAGATAAGTGTGGAGGTGTGATTGGTCACATATATTGCATATTTATTGTCACATTCTCATTCTTATTATATAATAAACTCTGTTTTTAATCTTATTTATTGTCTAATTTATATGCAGGCCCATTACTAAAGGAGAGGGAAGAGAAATGAGCCCAAAATCCATCAAAATTTTGATTTAATTCATAATTAATTCAAATTAGAAAATCAGGGCAAATCAGAGAAGATAAAATCAGTTAAAAATCAGTTAAAATAAATCTCTATAAATCAATTGGTTAAAGCTGAAGATAAAAGGAGGTTTCATCAAATTCAGGACCTAAAATTGCAAATCCAACAAGAGATAACATCATATCGCGAAACCAGGGATCATCACCCCCGGGTGTGGCCACCTGGCCACACCCTAGTCTCGAAAACGCGACCAAAGTCGCGTTTTCGTGACTTGGTTGAATCATGGGGGGAGCGTTTGCTCTCCCTATCTTCGTATGCTCTCCCTTAGTTTTTGCTTATAAATACTTGGTTTTCAGAGACTACAGGGAACGATGAAGTAGAGATAGACTTTATGCCAGTTTTTCATTCTTTTTAGTATAGGTTTTTATTTTTTTTCTTTTATGTAATTTTTACTTTTCTTTATGCAACTGAGTGGAGAGACGAGTTTCATAGAGAAATGAGAGCAAGTTTGTACTGAGGGTGACATCAGTGTAAGTAAGTCTTTTCTTTCATCTTTATTTGAATCAAATCGAAGTTTCTTTTTCTTCTTTACTTTTCTTTTCATTTACTTTCCTTTGATGTGTTGCAATCCAAGTGAATCTGATAGCCTCGAGACTGCTTCGCCATTGCAAGTACCCTTGATGGCCTATAGTGATGAACAACCATTCTTTTGTTAGTTTAGCTTGTCCTTTTATTCATAGTGTAGAACGAGAATGGGGAAGATCTTATACGCCATGCTTGATCGCCTTCAAAAACTAGGTAAGTCGTAACTACAGATCCAAGGTATATGAGCATTGAAGAGGTAAGTAATTTTTAATTTCTTTTCTTTTAACTTTTAGTTTAGATCACCAACACCACAATCTCCCAACTCTTTTATCACTCTTTTTAATTTCTTTGTATAAATCTATTTTTTATTTTATTCACCTTTTCAATCTGCCACTTTCTTCTTAACTTGACTGTAACTTATTTTTCTTTTTCTTTTCAAAAACTAAAAGAAGATCTTTAACTATTGATTGTAACCTAAAAGAGAACTTGCTAAAAAATCTTCATCACTAGTCCTTCCTTGTGAATCACGACCCGCATATCCACTGGCTCAGTAGCATTAAGTACTTGCACTACCTATTATAAAGTTCTAAAATTCTGTATTTTCTATTGCAGGTTCAAGCTCAATCAAATTTTGGCGCTATTGTCGGGGAGGGACGGTAATTCTCTTTTTAAATTTTCATTTTTGGTTAACTCTCTTCTTTGTTCTTGGTGTGCAGTGATAAATATCAAGAAAATTTTTTCTGCAGTGGACATATAAGTGGCCTTGGTCTCTGCTCAAGAAAGTAGAGCCCAGAAGTCCTCAGATTTGCTACATTCTAGTAGTAATCTGAGTGAATTACTAACCTGTATTTTTGCAGATTGGCTGAATTGCAAAGCTAAATTTCTGCAGCAATTTATTTTCTTAATTAACTCAATGTACATACTTTCTAACTCAACAGTATATTGATGTTTGTTAAATGCTAAAAACGATTTAGACTTTGCATTTAGGCACGTGTCTAATTCGTTTACATTTTACATTGCTGTTGAAGAGTTCTGGAGCAAAGGTATGTATGCATAGCATATAGTATAGGAACTCTTTTGAATTGTTTACATTACTTAAGTGTTGCTTTTCATGTACACATTGTACTAAATTGATTTAAGGGCTTGTCTTATAAACAAGATAAAGTGGGAAAGTCATTACCCTCCCTTAGCCTACAAATAATCTCCTCACTCACTAACCCAAGCCTAACTAAAACTGACTAGACGTTGGCTTCAGGAACATCTCAGACTCATATAGGAGATTGACCTAAGGGCGAAGTTGATTTGAATTTGACTCTTACCAAATCAGTGTCTAAGGTTGGGGATTGAGGGGCAAAACCCTGAAGGTTGGTAGTTTAGCATAATTAGGCTCGTTGCTTAGGTACGGATACCTCCCACTGATCTTGCCCCTACCTGGCCGATTAACTTGTGGTCAGATTCGGCAATATACCCCCCGTGGATAGTCTAACCAGTTAGGAGTCGTCTAGGTCTAAGGTTTACCCTAACTTAGGTTAGATTTTTTTTCTCTTTTTGTTTGCTTATTTGTTTGTTTTTTTTTATTTGATTTTGACATTTCTTATGTGATATGACTTTTAACAACAATTTTTCAACTTTAATGGTAATCCATGTTACACCCTGACCTCTTTTTTGGATGTCACCAACCTGACATATTATAACTTTAACCAACCTAGTATGCCGAATTGGTCTTATCCAAATCAATGCATGCCTAGTCCCAATATTATGAATAAGACTGGAATAATCATCACTACTCTTCACAGAGTCAATGGGGATACAACTCCCCCAAGTCATATTGTCAACCACCTTAGCAACATCCAGCTTCATATACTCCTCCCGAACAACCATTAGACGAATCAATTGACTGGAAAAAGAGGATGGAAGTCTTAGACGAGCTTGAGCGACAAATTCAAATTTTACAAGACTCAAAATCCAATCAAAATTTTTAAATCACAAATCTTTACTCTATTTTTCAAGAACATAGCAACTTTGAAAAGAGTATGGAATCCATGATTTAATTCCAAAGTGATCCACTCGATATGATAGAAGCAAAACTTAGTAGAATGGAAAACATGCGTAGAAATAAGGAAACTCTCCCTACCCAATTTTTGACTATTCCCAACACTTCTAGCCATATTGATGAAAACCAAGAATCATGGTATCTTGAAGACTTTAACGAAGATTTAATTTCACCACAAAACCTTGAACTTGACTATTATCAACCCTTTGACGAATTGGCAAGTTTTCATTTTAATGAGATTGAACTTGATTATGAATGTGAACCCGATCCCCAACTTTGTGATTCAGTTCCCATCTTCGAATCTAGTTGACTCTGTTATTCTTACCTAATTTGGACCAAATTCCCGAGCCAACATTTATTTCTGTGCCTATAAATCTAGAAATTGAATTACTAATTTTGGATAGTCATATATCATTGATAAGAAAAAATGTAAATTTCAATTCTTGGATATGGACTCAACTCTCGAACCCATAGTTGATTTTCTTGAGTTAGTATTGGTTCCTGACCTATCATTTTTTAGCCTAAGTCAACCATTCCACCAAGTCACAATCTTTAGTTAAACATAGGTATAGACCATGATGACTGACTGGTCATGTACAGGGAATATGTTTCATGATAGGATCTTTCATGATCCTATTCATATTGGGGACTGTAAATATGTAAATAGAAAAGAGGTCAATAAAAGTGAATTCCATGAATCACCACATTATCTTGATTGGGTAGCAACGCTTGACCCAATCAGACCACCACCGGAACCACCACCATAAGGTAATATTTTTCTTCCCTTTCTTTTTTTTATGCATCTATGCATTAATTCATACATTGGGGGATAATGCATGAGATAGGTGTGGGGGAGAGTTCTAACATAACTTAGGTTTTTCTTTTTATTATTAAAAAAATTTATTATTAACATTTTCTTCACTTTTAAAAACTTTTTGAACATAGAAATAATATTTTGACATATTTTTTATAAGAAATTAAGTAAATTTTAAGGAATAGGAGAACCATAATTAAGATTTCTTATACTTGATCAAAATAAGATTATTTGGTTGACTTCCAAGGTTAGGAAGAAAATTTGAAAAAGTAATTTAGTCTTAATTTTTTACTTTGATGATATATGCATGCTTTATACACTTACACACTTAGGGTTTAAAAAACAAAGATTCTTATTGCCTTATTTAAAAACAAAAAGAATATATATATATCCTCTGATTAAACTGGGTATTTGTGCCTCATAAAGCATATGTATTCATGCCTAAAAGCGGTTCATATAATAAAATCCTTAGTTTTGTGGTCTTGTTTGCTCGAGTCTTTAAATCCTTAGGGGTTTTCTCACCCGTGCCCTTAGACCGTCTGGTTTAGGAGTCACCAATTAAAGGCTCGTTACATTGGCATATTAGAAAGCCTAATAGAACTAAGGAATAATATCACCAAAAATTAAAAAATAAAAAATAAAAGAAAAATATAATAAGACATAAGAGTTAGAGTTAAAGAACCCCGAGTCAAAATTTCACGGTCAAAAGGTGCATATAACTTAGGGTAAAATAATAGACTAAATGAGAAATATTGTTTGACTCCTTGTCTTGATTAATAACAAGTTTTTGAAGAGAGACTAAGTTTAGGAATGAAAAATTCAATTTTCATATAACTTATAGGTTACTTAAACTCTTGCAATAATACTTCAAATATTTTTTCTCTTTCAAAATGTGTTTTCAAAATACTAACACTTTGTTTCTCTTTCTTTATGAATTTTGTGGATGTAATCCACTGAAAACTCTCACGAGACAAAACTCGTCCTCTAGGGGAAACCTAGGTTTAACGGCTTGTTGCACAAGCTCAGTGCAATCGCGTGACATGCAAAAGTGGTCTAATAATCTTTGGTTTAGTTTTATTGTTTTGCTCGAGGACGAGCAAAAGATAAGTGTTGGGGTGTGATCGGTCACATATATTGCATATTTATTGTCACATTCTCATACTTATTATATAATAAACTCTGTTTTTAATCCTATTTATTGTCTAATTTATATGCAGGCCCATTACTAAAGAAAAGGGAAGAGAAACGAGCCCAAAAGCCCATCAAAATTCTGATTTAATTTAGAATTAATTTGAATCAGAAAATCAAGGCAGATCAGGGCAAATCAGAAAAGATAAAATCAGTTGAAAACTAGTTAAACAAATCTCTATAAATCAATTGGTTAAAACTGAAGATAAAGGAGGTTTCATCAAATTCAGGACCCAAAACTGTAAATCTAGCAAGAGAGAACATCATATCGCAAAACCAGGGATCATCACCCCCCGGGTGTGGCCCCCTGGCCACACCATGGCCGCAGAAACGTGGCCAAAGCCGCATTTCTGTAGCTTAGTTGGATCAAGTTGGGGGAGCGTTCGCTCCCCCTATCTTTGTACGCTCTCCCTCACTTGGTTTTTACCTATAAATACTGGGTTTTCAGAGATTACAGGAAACGATAAAGCAGAGATAAATTTTATGCCAGTTTTTTAATCTTTTTAGTGTAGGTTTTTTTTTTTCTTTTATGTAATTTTTACTTTTCTTTATGTAACTGAGAGGAGAGAAGAGTTTCAAAAAGAAATGAGAGCAAGCTTGTACTGAGGGTGACACCGGTGTAAGTAATTCTTTTCTTTCATCTTTATTTGAATCGAATCGAGATTTCTTTTTCTTCTTTACTCTTATTTTCGTTTACTTTCCTCTGATGTGTTACAATCCAAGTGAATCTGATAGCCTCGAGACTGCTTCGCCATTGTAAGTGCCCTTGATGGCCTATGGTGATGAACAACCATTATTTTGTTAGTTTAGCTTGCCCTTTTATTCATAGTGTAGATCGGGAATGGGAAAGATCCTACACGCCATGCTTGATCGCCTTCAAAGACTAGGTAAGTCGTAGTTACGGATTCAAGGTATATGAGCACTGAAGAGGTAAGTAATTTTTAGTTTCTTTTTTTAACTTTTAATTTAGATCACTAACACCACAATCTCCCAACTCTTTTATCAGTCTTTTTAATTTCTTTATATAAATCTATTTTCTATTTTCTCCACCTTCTTAATCTACCACTTTCTTCTTAACTTGACTGCAATTTATTTTTCTTTTTTTTTCAAGAACTAAAAGAAGATCTTTAACCATTGATTGTAACCTAAAAGAGAATTTGCTAAAAAAGCTTCCATCGCTAACCCTCCTTATGGATCACGACCCGCATAGCCACTTACTATTGCGGTAGCATTCAGTACTTGCAATACCTATTATAAAGTTCCGAAATTCTGTATTTTCTGTTGCAGGTTCAAGCTTTTTCAGATGGGTTCGTCTGGAGTGCGGGCTCCGTTATGAACTGCCAGTGGTATGAGACACTGAAAGAAGTTAATTAGAATACCAAGTGGTACCAATTGTTATTATTGTATAAATAATATGACATGCTCGATACATATATATTATTATTTTATTTATACTAGTTACACTTTCTGATATCTTATCCACCATTATGTCACATGTATATTGTGCACTGACACATGTATATTATTGTGTGGTTAAATTTGTTACATATTTCCTGATGTCTTATTTATTGCTATGTCACATATATATTTTGCACTTCTTATATTTTTCACAAATACACTATTCATATACACAGATATTCTACATTTCAGATAATATCTGTTTCATGTATACTGAGTAGACACACTATTATTGTGTAAGCACAACACTGTAATATGATTACTCCACGTACTTCATATTTACACGTTCATCTTCATCACGGCAATAGCATGTTATTGTTACTTTTAGGTACCTGTATCACGGCTACCTGTCATTTAAACACATTGATTTGGTTAGTAAATCACTCAACATCATATCATATTACATATACTTAGAATAATATATAGACGATATAGAAACATAATCCCTCATAATGACTTTCACTGTAAATAAATGTAGTTAGTGACACAGCCCAGACTTGTTAATTGACATTAATGATATTATATTGGGTAATACCTCTGTAGTCACATGCTTAGTATGACTCTTGTATATCTATACCGATTGTTATTATAGTTATATTGTATCACTAGTATTTAACCATATATTATATATTATCATGATTGTACTATTAGAGCATATATTGTTGCTTCCTTTATTTTACCACTCATAAGTCGCTTTCTGACGATCCTGAGTTTGCGTGCTTAGGTTGGAGATCTGAGATATCGTAGTATTAGATATTTCATTGGATACACATAGGAGACTTGTTATCGATACTATTCATAACTATCTTTATTATTTAGTCTTTCTTTCCTTATTTATTCATATTTCTATATCTATCATGATCACTGACCCCTTTTCTATAGGTATTCTTTTACTTATTTAATACTAAAAATATTGTATATATTGTGTTTATTCCCTTTACTTTGGCTTAGCGTAAATACATAGAAGAATTTTCGCTCTGCATATGTACGCCATCGTAGCGTCTCTGTATCCGCGACATCGGGGCGTTATAGGAGCGGTGACTGGTCTTTCTTTTGCCATGTTGAATCTCTCTAACATCTTGAGAATATAGTTCTCCTGAGATAATCAAAATCTGCTTGAGCTTTTCTCTTGAGTGATCTCCATACCTAAGATCTTCTTGGCTTCTCCCAAATCCTTCATGTCAAATTCTTTCTTGACCTGAGCTTTAAGTTTCTGAACATGAGTCTTGTTTTTCACGGCAACCAACATATCATCCACACATAACAACAAAATGTCGGATCATCACTTTGCTTAAAATAGATACAACTATCATACTCACATCAGTTATATTTGGCCTTGATCATGAAAGAGTAAAACTGTTTATACCACTGCATGAGAAACTGCTTAAGTCTATAGAGGGACTTCTTTAGAAGACACATCTTGTTTTCTTTCCTTCCTGAATATAACCTTCAGGTTGTTTCATGTATATCTTCTCCTCTAACTCACCGTGCAGCAATGTTGTTTTGACGTCCATCTGCTCCAACTCTAAATCAAACTGAGCAACTATCGCCAATAACATCCGAATAGATGTATGCTTGACTATAGAAGAAAAAATCTCATTGTAGTCAATATCCTCCTAAGCATATCTCTTGGTAACTGACCTTTCCTTATATTGCTCATTGTCCTTCTTGCGAAAGACCCATCTGTAACCTATTGCTTTGGAGTCCTTTAGAAGATCGACTAATGTTCATGCTTGATTTCTATTCAAAAACTCCATCTCTTGCTCCATTAATGTAATCCACTTGCTGTAGTCATCTGTCTCGATCACTTCCCTGTAACTGTCAAGTTTTTCTGTTTCTGTTACTAATGCGAAAGAGACGTGATCATTATCCCAGCCATATCTTGTTGGTGGCACAGTAACTCTGACTGACCGTATCAACGGTCAAGGTTGTTCTTGAGTAGCCTCCTGGTTGTCTCAATTTGGATCTGAGGAGTCCTCTTCTTGCCCTTTAGGCCTTTCAGAGCTCTCTAAGAACTTAACTTTTTTTTCTGTGTGTCTGTCGAACTGTCTGAAGCTCCACCTTGCGCTTTACCCTTCGTCTCTGACTTTTCTCGTAACATTGATTCTTTGTCAAAGACCACATCTCTGCTGGTAAAGGTGTTCCTTTTCTCGGGATCTCAAGGTCTGAAACCTTTAACTCTTTGGGTGAACTTCATGAAGATACACTTCTTAGACTTGGACTCCAGTTTGTTCCTTTTCTGACTATCAACCAAACTATATGTTGGGCAACCGAAAATCCATAAGGTTGAATAGTCCACAGGTACTCCTCGCCATATCTCCTCTGGGATCGAAGATCAATAGCTGTTGATGGTGACATGTTTACCAGATAACTTGCATGATTCACCGCCTCTGCCCAAAACTCTTCTGACATGTCAGCCTATAATTGAATGCTGCGGGCACGCTCTGTAAGTGTCCGATTCATGCCCTCTGCTACTCTATTTTGTTCTGGTCACCCTGAAATACTTAGCTGGTGTTTGATGTGTTGGCCCAAGGTTACAATCGCCCATTTTATTGAGTTTTGATGATTCCAAAACATATATAGTTATTTGTACTAATCATGTTTATTATTTAAGTGTGTTTCAGGGTTCTAAAGATTCATGGAGTTTTCTTCCCTAAAGGAAGGTTGTTTTGACTCAAGTCGGTTCATTTCGGGTTCAAGAATCAAGCTTGAAAGATCATATGGAGAAGCCCACTTGAAGACTTTGTAGTCACCTAGAACCTATGTAAGAATTAGTTTGTTAAAGTTTGAGGTTGTGGAAAATTGCCTCTAAAACACACACACTTTTCAAAATACAAGTTTTTTTTAGTTTTGGTATTTGTTTTAAGTTCATGCTTTGGTCTCTATACATGATTCAAATTTCTACAAATTTTATATCTTGTTTATATCATGTATATCTACCTTTTCAGCATGTTACTTAACCATATTTCCCTACAAAATTATTTTGAAAATTTTCCGAAGTCCAGAAAAATTCCTTCTTCAAAAACTGTTTCAGGCCTGGGGGTCGACCGGGACGGTCAACCGGTCCTATTCCAGGCCAGGCCGGTCGACCGCCCGGTCGAGCGAGTCCTGTATCCAGGACGTGCACGCTTGTGCACGTCTGTCGGTCGACCGACCGGTCGACCGACCTAAAATAGCTTGCTCTCTGTTTTTTGTCGGTCGACCGGTACGGTCGACCGGGCCCAACGGCTATCTGCCAGATGGGCTACCGGTCGACCGGGCCGGTCGACCGATAGCCTGCCAGGAGCCCCAACGGCTCTTTCCTCTTTGGTGATTTTCAAAAAAACTGTTTTTGTTACTTTTTGTTTGGCAGAGTTTTCTGATCTTTTGGGGAATAAGTTTGGACCATATAAACTTAATTAAATCATGTTTTAATCCCCTCCTCTCCCTATAAATAAAGAGGGTTGGTCTCTTGCAAAAACACCAAGAAAAATCCCTAGTTTACAAGTTTCCAAAAAGAAAGAAAAAGTTTCAAAGCTCTCAATTCTCTCTTGCATTCTTGGCTATTGTTTTTCAGTTGTGTTCTCAAGCAAGTTTCATTTACAACTGAGTTTGTTTTTCACACTACACTTCTAGAGCCAAAAATCCCATTCTCATTCTATAAGGAAGTTGTAAAGAGAAAGTTTGTAAGAAATTTGTGATCCTTTTGGTGATCACTTGGCTACTTGTTCCTTCTTCTTGTTCTTGTTGAGATACCTCTTCGGTAGAGGCTTGTAAGTGGTGGAGTTCGGTACTCCGGTCTTTAGTAGACCTTGTAAAGTCCTCGGTGGATAGTGGAAACCCTTCACGGCGGTGAAGGCGGGGAGTAGAGCGGTGGCTCGAACCTCGAAACAAATACTTTGTGTTTGCGATTGATTTTCTCTTTGCTCTCTATTGCTCTTATTTTCTTACTTGTGATATTGCTATTCTTTCATATCTTGTGATATATCTTGTGTACATTTCATTATTGCTTCAAATTCATTTCTTGCTATATTGTCGATCATTACTCATACAACAAGATTGCAATACGCACCTCAAACTCATATCTAGAGGAATCACGAGGAAGAAGTTCAGAGCCCTTCACCGGGTATTCGGCTCTTAGTCTTGTTTTGAGTGATCGTCGCATCATTCATTCATACTTGTTTTTAAAAAGATTGTTAGATTAGCATTTACACCTATTTACCCCCTCCAAGTGTTTTCATGATGCCCTTGCTTGCTAAGTAGTCTTTGAATTCTTTGGAGGTATACTCGCCTCCATTATTGGAACTCAAGACATTCAAGTTTCGCCTCGTCTGATTTTTCACCAAAGTTTTTCACTCCTTGAACTTCTGAAATACTTTCGATTTTTACTTCAATAATTATACTCAAACTTTTCTTGAAAAATAATCTATGGAAGTAACATAATACCTAGCACCCCCAATAGATCCTACTGGCGAAGGCCCCTACACATTCGTGTGAATGAGATCTAGCAAGCCCTTTATCTTATGCTATGTTGTAAAGAAAACTACTCTGCGTTGCCGACCCATAATACAAAATTTACAAAGATCAAGTTGGTAATATTTGATACCTGGTAGTGCTCTCCTTTTGTGTAGGGCTTGAAGACCTCGCTCGCTCATGTGTCCAAGACGCATGTGTCAAAATCTTGTAGCATCCTCCTTCTTTGTTACTGCTGAAGCTTCACCAACAATAATGCTTCATGTCAACTTGTACAAGTTTGCTGTCTGTTCTCCTTTGAGAATTGTCATGGAGCCACTAGTAATTTTGATTCCTTCATCTGCACCAGAAAATTTGTACCCTCGAGTTTTCAAAACTTTCAACGAGAGAAGATTCTTCTTTAAATCCGGAACGTGTCGAACGTTCGTGAGGGTTCGAACCTGTCCATCAAACATCCTCATACGGATGTTGCCAATGTCAACATTTGTACACACGGTATCGTTTTCCATCAGGACAGAGCCTCCATTATAAGCTTTGTAAGTACGGAACCACTCTCTTATTGGGCACATGTGGTATGTGCACCCCGAGTTAAGTAACCAAACATTTAAATATTTACCTTTTCCTGACTCAGCCGTCCAGACCTCACATGAATCCTTATCTGCTTTTTCGACAACCCCGACTTGATCTGACTTTCCACTGGCACTAGCTCCATCAGAATCTTTGTCGCCTTTCTTCTTCAGCATCTCCTTATATTTCATACAATTTTTCTTGATATGCCCTGGTTTCTTGCAAAAGTAGCAAGAGAAACTGCTACAAGCCTCTAAATCCCTTTTGGGTCCCTTACTCTTTGATCTTTCCCTCTGGCCTTTGACAAACAATCTTGACTCCTCCTCTATAGAATTTGTCTTTTTCATCAGCTCGTTATTTTAGAGCATCTGTATGACATCTTCTAACTCTAAAGTCTCCTTACCATACATGATGGTGGTCGTCAAGTGGTCATAACTTGATGGAAGAGAAGAGAGTAACATAAGAGCTTTGTCTTCTTCTTCTAACTTAACCTCTATAGCTAAAAAGTCGCTTAGAATTTTATTAAAAGCATTGAGATGATAAGCATACCTTCCTTCATCCGAAGGTTGTATAACTGCTTCTTCATGAAGAACTTGTTCGACAAACTCTTCATCATGTACAGGCTCTCCACCCTACACTAAAAACCAGCAGTTGTCTCCTCGTTCATCACCTTATAGAGGACCTCATCTGATTGGCACAGTGTGATTGTCATCTTTGTGCGAAAGTTGATGTCATTCTACTCATCATCCTCCATCTTCGATGGTTTCTTCTCAATACCAAGAAGGGCTTCGTGTGTGCCCTCCTTCACAAGCAGCGATGTTACTCGCATCTTCCACAATAGGAAGTTGGACTTCCCGTCGAATTTCTCCACCTTGAACTTGGTTGTCGTGGTCCTCTTGCTAGCTATCGTTCTGATACCAATTGTTAATGTTCTAACACCGATCAAACAATAAAGAAACATCGAGTTGAAGACTCGGCAGCAAAAGCGTAGAAGATTTACCACTAGCAAGCAATTGAAAACTAAATCACCACACAACTAAAGAACACAAAATTTAAAGTGGTTCGATAATATGCCTACGTCCACAGGGAAGAGGGGAGAAATCTTTATTGAAAATAGAAAAGAAAATATAAGAGTTACAAGGAGATTTCTCTCTCACAACTCTTAATGGTGGAAAATAGAATTTCTCTTGAATTATTAACACACCTTCAAAAGGTCACCCCAAGGGGTTATATAGGCACCTAAGATGATCCTAGTCCAATACGAACTTAAATCAGCACCTCCTCAGGGAAATAGAAAACTCGTATTCAAATGAAAACATGAGACATATTCGTATTAGGAAACTGTCAAAACTTGAATTCTTCTCCAATAAATATTAGAACAGATCCGTATTAGAAAACTGTTAGAATCTGAATTCTTTTCCAATGAATATGAGGCACTCAAATACTAACAATCTTCTTATCTTAGTGGATTGAGAGTTACAGCATGGTGTCATAGTAGGTATGGATGTAGACTGCAACTAACCTGCAAATATTAACTGATCAAGATGGAAATATGGCTTATTGATGATGTTGGTTTCTGCTTAACAGGAATCAATCTGACAACTATTCAAGATCACTGAAATATCAACAATCTAATTGGCCAGGTCGGCAAATATCAGGTGGGAGGTTTTCCGTTCAAGAGAACGTTCCTTAATTTAAGAACCACCTTTCAATTTCCTTCCTTGGTTAAACACCAATTAGACTGAATCTAAATCAGTCTCAATATACTGAATATCAGTATATCCCCTGTATAAAGAAATTAATTCACTTATACATTACTTAGAGTGAGGTACGCTTAGAGCTAATCTCCTTAAGACAATTACGTCCCCCGCACCGGTGCTAATGGGTTACTGGACGCTGGTCTCCCAAGATACAACACTCTTTCACGGTATTTGGACAGCACTACCAAATCACCGTACGGTCGAACCGTAGTTAACCAGTACCTTCACTGGATGGTTGAAGCAGCAGAACAAAGACAAATTTCGGGAGAATATTTGCCTTTACTTTGGAGAAGCACCCACTGTAGAGGAAGAAGGAAGGTTGAAGAATATTCTTCTTTGGAAGTCCCAGATTCAGACAACAATTCTATTAAGAATCTGTTGAATTTTCTGAGCCCTCTTTCAGAACAAATTTTGCAGAATCTCCTTTGGAAGTCGCTTCGGAAACTGACTTTCCCACTTCTCGCTGGAAGTTACTTCAGAACTCCACTTCCCAGTTCAGAAAACAGTAACTCACTTCAAGTTCAGAACTCAGAGAGAGAGAAGAGATTTTTGTTTTTGGTGTGTTTAGAATGAGAAACTGGAGCACTATTTATAGCGCTCCAGGAGGGGCATTATGGTCCGCAATTATCCAACAGTTGCAGCGGTTCGGTCTGAACCGTTACAACTGTTCGGTCCAACCGCCCAACAGCACAGACGGTTTTCTGACAGCCGTTGGCAGGCGGTTTGGATCCGGAGCGGAGCGGGTCTGATTCGGGTATGCTCGCAACCCATACCCGATGAGACCTGATTCAAAAAGAACCAGGCTGGGTAGGGAACTCGAACCCAGACCCGAGCCCGGGCCCGGGCCTGGCGCCGGCGCTAGCGGCGGCGCGCGCATGTGCGGGCATAGTTCCCTCCCAATCGCGCGCGAAAACTCCAAGTACGCAAAGGGCACGCCGTTTGTTCTCAATTTTATCTATTTAAACACTACGAACTTCCATCCCATGGCCAATGTGGGACTAAATGCTTTTAGCTATCTTTAGTCCCATTTTGGTTTTGAATTAGGCAATCTTTAGACTTGAATATCTCATTCATTCGAAGTCGAAATTGAACATGTGAATATACCACGTTCATCACCATTGGAAGGAGAACACACTCCAACCATCATCCAATTGATTCGATCAACGGATCTCGCCGTAATTCAATTCAAATATTCACATATATATTCTTCATATTCCAACAATCCCCCACAATGAATGGAGATTCAAGGAAATGATACACAAAGAGACTGACTCTATTGTGAAAGGTACTTTAGAAAAGAAACTGCATCAGGATAGGTGAACTAGGTCTTGAACCTTCCATAGCGAGAGCTTTATCGGACTTACTGGCTAAATAGTAAACTAGGTCTTGAACTGTTAGCCGTTATTGTAAGCCAAGTCAACAAGCTTCACACAGTGACTTTTTAAATCAACTTTGGTTCTCGGTTGTGTCCGTTTTGGCCCTGGACATTCTTGGTTTTAGAGAGTATCTTTAGGGAATAACAGCCTCCATAGAAATTCCCAAAGAGCCGACCCAACTCTATACTCACATAGGTGATCGTCCTATTAAGAGTAGTCTACTCTACTCCACTTGTTTAGTAACAAGATATAGGCATCATTAAAAGCGTTAAGCTTATCCTTAATCCACTTGTAGAAAAGCACTTATGTGCACCTTAGGAATAGATTGGAGTCAAGCTCCTAAGTGCCTACTTGCTGAGTCAATCATAACTAGTTTTTCCTCTTGAACTTAGTCCGTGGGATCTCCAGTCGCTAAGTGAGGTTCCATTAAGCTGACTCGGTAAGGTTAGGCTTTTAGACCCATCCCCCTCGATGCGCAGTTTATACGCTCTCCACTTAAACCTTTAGTAAGAGGATCCGCTAAATTATCCTTTGACGATACAAAGTCAATAGAGATAATTCTATTTGAGAGCAACTGCTTCACGGTATTATGTTTACGACGAATATGTCTAGACTTACCGTTGTATATAACATTTTGTGCCCTAAATATAACTGCTTGATTATCGCAGTATATACATATAGCGGGCACTGGCTTTTGCCATAATGGTATATCTTCCAAGAATTGTCGAAACCATTCTGCTTCTTCTCCGGCCTTATCTAAGGCTATGAATTCCGATTCCATAGTGGAACGGGCAATACATGTTTGCTTAGAAGATTTTCAAGATACCGTTGCTCCTCCTAGAGTAAATACGTATCCGCTAGTTGATTTTGATTTCTCAGAATCTGCAATCCAATTAGCATCACTGTATCCTTCAAGTACAGGTGGATACTATCCATATCTCAAGGCATATTCCTTGGTATGTGATACGTGACCCAATACTCGTAGTAGAGCGGTCCAATGTAGATCACTAGGATTATGTATCTGCTTAACCTGCTTAGAGCGTAAGCAATATCGGGTCTAGTGCAATTCATCAAATACATTAGACTTCCGATAATCTGAGAATACTCCAACTGGCGTATTTCAGTTCCTGTATTCTTATGAAGGTGGACGTGTGGGAGAAAAGGATTTGTATTCTCTTTTATCCCATGATCCTTGAATCTTTCAATTATCTTATCCACGTAGTGAGATTGAGATAGACTGATTCCATCTGGTGTTCTGGTGATTTTAATTCCTAAAATTACATCAGCAACCCCCAGATCCTTCATGTCAAAACTGTTCGATAACATTCTTTTAGTGGACTTAATAATTTCAATATTAGTCCCAAGTATCAACATGTCGTCTACATAAAGACAAACAATGATACATGCATTTTCAACGGTTTAGTGTAAACACACTTATCGCATTCATTGATAGTGAATCCATTTTTGATCATGACACTATCAAATTTCTCATGCCACTGTTTTGGAGCCTGCTTTAGACCGTATAAGGATTTTTTCAATTTACACATCTTGTGTTCTTGGCCCTTGACTATAAATTCTTCAGGTTGCTTCATATATATCTCTTCATTTAATTCACCATTTAAGAATGCAGTCTTGACATCCATTTGATGGATATCTAAGTTATGCAATACTGCAATTGCAATCAACATCCGAATAGACGTTATTCTTGTTACTGGTGAATAAGTATCGAAGTAGTCAAGTCCTTCCTTTTGTCGATAACCCTTGGCTATTAATCTAGCCTTGTACTTATCGATAAATCCATTGGGTTTTAATTTTCTTTTGAAAATCCACTTACACCCAATTGGTTTACTGCCAGGAGGCAAGTTTACAATTTCCCAAGTATGATTACTTAGTATGGATTCTATTTCGCTATTTATAGCTTCTTTCCACATTTGTGCTTCTGGGGTTGACATAGCCTCTTTAAATGTTTGAGGCTCGCTTTCAATAGCGTATGCTATGAAATCTGGACCAAAAGATTTTGAGATTCTAGATCTCTGACTTCTTCTTGGTTCAGTTTCCGCATTAACAGTCAGTTCCTCGGGGCTTTCGTCCCTGAACGTCATCTCATGTGTTCTTTTCCCAGAAGTCTTATCTGCTTCCCGTTTGTATGAAAAGATGTCTTCAAAGAATATAGTATCTCTAGATTCGATAATCATGTTTAAATGAATATCTAGTATTTCTGATTTATGAACCAGAAATCTGTAGGCACTACTATTCAAGGCATAGCTTATAAATATGCAGTCCATAGTTTTTGCTCCCTACTTTGTCTTTTTAGATAATGGTGCTAGTACCTTTGTAAGGCACCCCCACATTTTGAGGTAATGGTAGGAAGGTGTCCTTCCATGCCATTACTCAAATGGTATAAGACCAAGTTTCTTGTGGGGTACTCTATTTAGAATATAATTTGCAGTTAATAGAGCTTCCCCCCACAAGTTCTGCGGAGCTCCAGAACTTACGAGCATGAAATTGACCATCTCCTTCAAAGTTCTATTCTTCCGTTCAGCAATTCCATTTTGCTGAGGAGTATATGGTGCTATTGTTTGATGGATTATACCAAATTTAGCACATAACTCACTAAAATCATTTGATTCATATTCTCCGCCTCTATCGGATTTTAGAATCTTGATTTTCTTGTTGAGTTGATTCTCAACTTCGGCTTTATATGTTATAAACATATTTATTGCCTCATCCTTACTGTTTAAAAGATACACATAACAGTATCTTGTACAGTCATCAATAAAAGTAATAAAATACTTTTTACTGCCTCTAGTTGGCATAAACTTCAAGTCACACAGATCGCTATGAATTAACCCTAAAGGTTCTGTATTTCGATCTATTAAGTGAAATGAATTTTTCGCCAACTTGGCCTCAACACAAATCTCACACTTGCGAATTTCTTTCAAGTTGAGTTTAGGAATATATCCTAGATTAGACAAGTTCTTTAATGACTTGTAATTTACATGCCCTAATCTAGCATGCCATAAAATAGGAGATTCAAGCAAATAAACAGAAAATTTTCCTTTATTTATAAGCTTCGGGTACAAATACATAGACTTTTTATCTACCACTGCAACATTGGCTTTAAAAAATCCATCAATTTTAAATCCTTTCTTACTAAGTATTGATTCAGAAATCAAATTCTTGCGGATATCTGGAACATGTAGCACCTCGTTCAGAGTAAGCTCTTTTCCAGATGTCCACTTCAGGATGACCTTGCATTTTCCTTCAACCTTTGAGACGGCTGAGTTTCCCATGAATAGTTGCTCATCTTGGTTTTTGATATTCAGAGAATAATAATTTCTCAGAGCAGATGTGCCGAGTAGACCCAGTGTCTACCCACCAATCCTTATTGTTGGTTGTCAGATTCACCTCTGACACCACAGCTGAAAGGCTTGGTGATGCATGGCCGGTTAAGTTTGCCTGTGGATGATTCTTCTTGTTCTTTTTGAGATGGCTGCGACATTCATTCGTCTTATGCCCTTCTTTGTTGCAACAATCTAATTGGCCAGGTCGGCAAATATCAGGTGGGAGGTTTTCAGATTCAGACAACAATTCTATTAAGAATCTGTTGAATTTTCTGAGCCCTCTTTCAGAATGAATTTTACAGAATCTCCTTTGGAAGTCGCTTCGGAAACTGACTTTCCCACTTCTCGCTGGAAGTTACTTCAGAACTCCACTTCCCAGTTCAGTTCCCAGTTCAACACAGTAACTCACTTCAAGTTCATAACTCAGAGAGAGAGAAGAGATTTTTGTTTTTGATGTGTTTAGAATGAGAAAATGGAGCGCTCCAGGAGGGGCATTATGGTCCGCAATTATCCAAGGTCTGAACCGTTGCAACTGTTCGGTTCAACTGCCCAACGGCACATACGGTTTTCAGATAGCCGTTGGCAAGCATGTGTGGGCATAGTTCCCTCTCAATCGCGCGCGAAAACTCCAAGTACTCAAAGGGCACACCCTTTGTTCTCAATTTTCTCTATTTAAACACTACGAACTTCCATCCCAGGACCAATGTGGGACTAAATGCTTTTAGCTATCTTTAGTCCCATTTTAGCTTTAAATTAGGCAATCTTTAGACTTGAATATCTCATTCATTCGAAGTCGGAATTGAACATGTGAATATACCACGTTCATCACCATTGGAAGGAGAACACACTCCAACCATCATCCAATTAATTCGATTAACAGATCTCGCTGTAATTCAATTCAAAGATTTACATATATTTCTTCATATTCCAACAGATGATTGATTGTAAACTGTCAAAAATCATCCGTGAAGAAAAGTACACGATTGACCGACGATCTTTTTGAAATAACTAATGCAGCCATTCCTGGAGAATTTGAAATTCAAGTTGCATGCACTCAGCCCTCCTCAACTTTAGGCATTCAAGTTGCTGGAATATATTTTCTGATTGTTGACATTAGGGACGTAATGATATGGGCAGGCGCTCCCTTGCTATCAAGAATCACGCTACTTTCCAGGAATTTTGGCTAAAAAGACTCGTTTCCAGCAGTATTCTACTTGTTGATTGTCCATTATGACAAGCATAGGGAGACGTTTGAGCTGAACTGCACACCAAAAAACAACTACATTTGTCATTATCTTCATATTAGAAAATCTAACAAGTTCCACATTGTTGGCTGAACAAGTGGGCAGCAATATGCCTCCTCTAAATATTTAAAAATGAATTCTAAAGTATTTAATATGGTAATAATTAATAATAAAAGCACTATATTTTTATTATTTGGAACTAGGAAGAGTAGCTTGTGTTTCATGTGAACATGTTACAGAAGAACCTTCAACTGTTCTAGGTTTGTTTACCTCTGCTACATCTATACAACTGTCGATGAACTTGATTACGGGACGCATGCACAAACATAATAAATAGTAATGCTGGACAAATTTGAAGACAAAAAATCACATATCTACTAGTTAGAGAGACTGGAAGAAGAGTTTGTTTCTTTCATCTGCCAAAGATTTAATGATAATTTACAGTAAGTCTGCAGTGCCAAAGCCTGCAAGTTCTAGAAAATTTTCGGCTTACAGAGGGACAGGAACTTGTCTCAAAATGTAGGGCCTATAAATTTTTTTTTTCCTACAGAGCTGCTGAAATATTAACACACCACCTGTGAGGAAGAGAGTCTCACTCACTTTTCAGGAGGAATGCAGATAGATATCTGCATGCTCAAATCAGCCAGTTCTGGCCCCTGGTTTTACCAAAATTTTAAAGACTTACATTTTATGCATGTGGATCTTGGGTCAGATAAGTACAACTTGCACTCTTGTAGTAAATCTTGAGCAGAGTGTCTTCCAGTTAAAATCAATGTCTTCGTCAATGTTTGGCGAATTACATGTCATCCAATGATAAGAACAGAGCATGACGGATTCACAACAATGCATGTATTTTGGTATGCCCTGCTTCACTTCATTAACAATTCTTTAATAAATGAGTTACTAAAAATTAATGTCTAAGGCCTGTAATTCAGGAGAGAAATATATAATTATTGAAATATGAACAAAATATTTTGAGTTTTAAGTAAGCTGGTGGCCGTGTAGCTCGAGGCACTTTGAATTTGAATTCAAATTCAAATTCTGCGAAAGGGGAAGACGGGTTCTCGGGTTTCAGAAAGGAAAAAGATCAGAACCCGACCCGTGTTTTAAATGTTGGGCGAGGACTAGCGGGCTGGACCCTTGACTCCTTGGGGCACAAATGGGATTTTAACGGGCCATAGGGGATTCAAAATGGGGATGGGCCTGAGGCCAGTATGAGTCCACATGAGGAAACTTCCTATAGTGGGCCAAACAAAGATCATGGGCTGAAGAAGGGGAAAATGGTTTTCAAGGTAATTTTGAGGGGTCCAAATCCCTGGAGACAGGAGAGCGAAATAAGCAAGCTGAGATTGGAAGCGAAATTTGACAGATTTCGGCTTGCAGGGGTTGTTTCGGGGGAGGACTAAGAGAAAAATTACCTCAGCTCATCTCATGTTGGGGATAAATGCCCGAGAGATGAATTTAATCGGGGGGATAATTCACAAAAAAGAAAGGGGTTTAAAGGAATACATCCGGATTTCGCCTTGTAAAATCTTGCTACTTTGGTGGGTATCTCTCTGGGAGACACAGACGAGGAACGGGGTCATATTATCAGTGATACGCATAGGAAAGTGTCGGAAAGAGTGGCCGCTACTGGTAAAACTAAGAAGTTGCCCAAGGCCGGCTTGTCCAAGAGGAGGCCTTAGAAGCGGCGGAAATCTGAGGCAATACGACGTGGCTGGTGCTCTTCTCCAGAGTGAGGACTGAGGAGGGTCTGTTTGGTTGTCGTAATTGGCCGTAATTCGTAAGTCGTAATTAGTAAAAAATTTTACAGTTGTAAATGAGTTACATGCATGTAAGTGTTACAGTATTTAGTTGGTAATATAAGTTATAAGTGGGAAAGTGTATTGTATTTTACGGTGTTTCGTTGTCATAATGTGTAAGTCATAAGTGAAAAAGTTGACCACAAAATTAACTATTTGGTAATTTAAAAAGTTTTAATATTGTAAATAAATATTAAAAATGCTAAATATTAAAAAAATTAATATTAACAAAAGAAAATAATACAAATTGTATGGCCATAAAATTAACTGTAACTGAGCTGTAAGTGAATGGTAATTGGGTTGCAAGTGAGTAGTAGTTGAGTTGCGTATACCTTTTACGAATACGGTCCAAACATACGTCGTAGTTGTAACTGGGTTGTGTCATTTACGAATTACGGACTTTTACACCTTTTACGGCGAAACAAACAGCCCCTCAGAATATACAAATTTGTGGAGTTTTTCTGATTAGAGTGTTTTTGAGAATAATTGGGTTTATGTGGCATGTATTTTGAGATGTACTTGATAGTGGGAGCCTGTAGTCGCCGGTTGTCAATGGGGTGTACAATCGTGTCTAGATCCTGGTTGGTCATTATTAGGAGTATTTTGATGTTAAACGGATGAGAATATGTTTAGTGCGGTGAAGTTTCATTAATTTCTCTTTAATGAAACAGGATGGACTTCCCACCTTTTACTTAAGAAACATATATATAACTCTTAAACATGACAAATTTTAGATATTCGACCGAAAACAAGTGCCAGTTTGATTTTATTCCGAAAAGCTTTTCAAACTTAGTTTAGCAAAATTGAGATGCTGATGGGATTTCATTTGTACTTTCCAACTGCTTGAGGAATGGTATCATTAGATAGAAAGTCACTTTTTCCCGACTTCCTTTTCTCTTTTTCTTCCATTTTTTCTGAAGGATTCTTCTTTATCCTGATAATAATTTTGATCGGCACTAGTGGTGTACCTGAAATCATCTAGGAGGGTTGAATAGGTGACTAACTAATCTAATGATAAATAAATGCGAAATTAAAACTATTTATGTAAACTAAAAATTCTTAAGCTAAACACACAAGGTATAACCTAAGAGTGCAACCGAATTCCCTGTGAAGGGCTCTGAACTATCTCCTCAAGATTCCTCTAGATAAGAGTTGAGGCGCCGCTATGACTCTCTTGGTTGAATACAAGTGTGGGCAAAACAATCCAAAGCATATAACAATTAAGCACACAATATATCAAGCATATAAGAGATATGAGCAATAAGCATAAGTAAGATATAAAGACCAGTGAGAGATAGAGAGAGCAATCGCAAATACGGGAGATTTGTTTCGAGGTTCAAGCACCCTTACTCTACGTCCTCGCCTTCAACACTATGAAGGATTTCCACTAGAATCGATCCCACCGGATCACTCGGTGCCGCAACACCTATAAGGAGTTCACACTAGAACTCTTAGGCTCACTAGTCCCCTCACTTGTTCCTGCAAGAACAAACACACGCAAGCACGCAAGCTTGCCGAGGCCGCACCTCTACACCGAGCTCTCACAAGAACTCGAAACACGGTGAACCCGCAAGTCCGTCTCCTCAAATACAAAGTAGAACACTTTGGTGATCGAAACACTTTGGTCACCTAAAATTCTCTCACAACAAAATCCCTATAGGATTGATATAGCAACGGATAGCTCAAGTATGTGTGAGAAAAGTAAGGAATGATTGTGGTGAAAAACTCAAGAAAAACTCTTTTGAAAACACTCTTGATAATCTCTCCTTTTGATATGGAATTATAGGCTCTTAAATAAGTGGAGATAAACACTAAAAGATGTATGAAAAACTAGCTTGAAAATCCACTTCAAATCTTGTAGAAAACAGTCCAAGGGAAGTCCCTTTTATAGGCTTCAAAAATGTGGCCGTTGGAGGCCAACTCAGCAGCCTGGACTGCTGGTGGTCAACTGCCCCGTCGACCGGTCAACGGTCAGATTTTTGACCGTTGAGCCAGCGGTAGACGGTCGGTCGACCGTTGCCTGGCAAATGACCCAACGGTCGACATCCCGGTCGATCAGGCCATTTCCGGAGAGCAAAGGCTCTCTGGCGGTCGACCGTGCGGTCGGCCGGCCCTAAGCTGTGAACGTTTGTGCACATTGGTCGACCGCCCGGTCGACCGACTTCTGGACCGATCAACTGGCTAGTCGACCGGCAGAAGGCCAGTCCAGAACATTATAGGGATTTAAAACATATCATTTTACCTTCAATAAAATCCCATAAATTCTCTAAAAATTTACAAAAATAAGTTCAGTATTATACTTTGATATACAAATATGTTGAGTAAAAATCAAAACATGTTACAAATATTTTAAACTATTTTTGTAATATGAAAGTTTTGCTTTAAACAAAAATCTGTATTTTTCTAAAATGATTTTTCCAAATTGAAAACCGATTTTTTTCAAAACTCCTCCAAATATAAAAACCAGATATTTTAAACACTTTTGAAGCTTAGTGTGTATGGATATGATCCACTACACATATATGATGAAATATCTATGTTTTTGACATTAAGCTCTAAATAAAGTTTTGATAAAACACATGTATACTTTGAAGCTTAAAAATAAAAGCGGTATTTTTTTAAATAAAAAACTCTTTAATGAAAACACATATAAATCTTGTGTGTGAGTGTATATGAACTTGAATAATCCACCAACTAATCTATTCTTTACATTTTATCTAAAAATAAAATCTTACTAAAAACAAACCTAGACACAAGTCTTCTCTTGAAGGTCTTCTTCTTCTTCTTTTGACTTGGTCCAAACTATGATCCAATGAGTTAGACTTCTCTTGAGTACTTGATGTGGTCTTGATGCACAAGCTTTTGAATCAACACGTGCTAGCTTCAAAACTTGACTTTAAATCCTTTGTTGAAGCTAAGCACCTACTAAGATCTTGATCACATATCTGAGACTAATTAAACACAAGATCATTAGTACTATAACTACATGAGTTAATCATCATCAAAACTAGAGCATTGGGCCATTGGGCTAACAATCTCCCGCTTTTTGATGATGACAAAACTCATGGAGTTATATATGCATGGATTAAAGTTAAGCTTCATAGAAGCTCCCCCTTAACTCATGCATAACAATAAACAATAAGATATATAATAAAGTGCATAAAATAAACAAACATATATGAGTAAAACAACTAGATAAACATGCATAAAACTCAAATACCTCTCCTCCTTTTTGTCAAATCATTAAGCAAAACATATATGCATAAACTAAATCATTCTCCCCCTTTTTGTATAAAACAAGGGAATGAAACAAACATGCATATATAAACTCACCAAATACTTCTCCCCCTTTTTGTCAAAACATCAATAAAGGGTGAAAACAAATCAAACAATAAAGATATATATGCGATATACATTTATGAAGAGAGAAACGTGAAGTTAGCTCCCCTGCATACATGCATTACATGAAGAAGGGATGACAAACCCTAACTCACATAAAACATAATATATAATGCATAAGTGGAGATGTGAATCGCTCCCTACACACGTGTATCACATAAAGAAGAGATGTCAAGCTCCTCAATACAAGATACACTCAATCATGAATCTTATATAGAAGAGATGTTAAGCTCCCCTTGCATATAGGCAATACATATCAAAATATTTGTAACACAAATTTAATAATTATTCAAAGTAATAAAATAAATTTTGAGATACCATTTATAAATAAACAAAATTTTAAGATATCACAAGATTTTTGATATCATTTGAAATAGAAAATTTTTGATACTAAATGAAATTGAAACATGTGTAAATTTTCATACCAATGAAAGTAAAGTATCTTATATTTTGATACCAATTGAAATTTAATTAAATTTTGATACCCTGAAATACGTGATAAATTTTTGATATCAAATAGGTAAAACATTTGTGATACCAATTGACATTTAAACCCAAATGGAACGTATCGATACCAATAAAGTATATTGTAAATTTTGATATCAATAAACATACAAATTGAAAATAATATATAAGCTTATTTAAATATCAAATGAGATATCAATTTGAAATCAAGATTTGAGTCAAACTTAGCATAAACATAATTTGTGTTTTAAACATGTAATGATTATGGTAAATCAAGCACAATCAAAACATATATATGTATGAAAAGAGAATACCAATGAAAATTGATATTATTTGAAATGAAGCATTCATATATAGAAAACAAAATATGAGTATACAAAAAATATCAATTGTGATACCAATTGAAAATATGATGTGAATCAAGTATATAACTCATAAAGATCCACCCTTTTCATGCACATGATAAAAGATATTTAGTTTGAGCATACAAGGCATGGTAGCCCATCCATCCGCCCTTTAAGGGTTGGTAGGGGTTTTCAAAAATAATAGTTTGAAAATATTTTGTAAAATTTGAAAACTCTATCCATTGAAGAATAAATAACTAGTTTAAAGTAATTTTTGAAAAACTAGTTAAAGATCCTTCAAACATTAAAACAAATCATATGTATCTCATGAGTCATACTAAATACACAAAGTCGACACTCAAAATCTATAAAGCTCAAAGATTCTCATGAAACAATATCATGAGTAAACAAATAAAGTGTGAGTGCACAAGAATCATGTGAGTAGCATTTTCATGAAAATAGTCAATGAGGCTCAAGACATCAAACATGTGAAAATCATGAAAATTTATTTTCTTTAAAAATAAAACTTCAAGGCGTATGTATGATTTATTCAAATCTAACAATATGCATACATATCCCAAACATAAAAAGAGTCTATGATATAATTTACATGAAGGCAAGAGACTCAAGGGTATACATGTATATTTATTAGTTTTGAACAAAAATTACATATACATTATGCAAAACATGCACAAGGATAGACAAAATAAGTGTAAATGAGGAAATCATCAAAATTAGGTTATACATGTACATGTAATGAGTACAAATGAGCAATGAAGTGCAAACATATAGGAATTAAATGTTGCTCACTACTTGTACAAGTATATACACAAGTTTTGACAAAAACTATATCTAACAAGCATTCACCTCATGAAGCATAAACACTAAACATGAACATGTTAAAAATCATTAATGTAAAAGCATATAAATAAAATAGGAGTTTATAGATAGTTACCAAATCAAAGAACTATACTCTAAGTCTCCAAACATGTTGGTCTTCCCACCAAACTTTCTTGATAGTGATGCATCAATTTGTAGTGTTCATCAAGCCCATGCATCCACCGCCAAGACACCAAACTCTCACGTCATGTGAGAGCCCACACCTATATCAAACACAAGAGGTGGGGATTTTGGTACCCATTTTCTTTTGGGTCCACGAGGGTTAGCATTGTTTAGAACCCAACATTTTTATTTGCAAAATTTGTAGAATTTAATCTATCATAATAAAATTTTACTAAATGGCCTTTGTGGCCGCAATGTGTACATTTGTACACTTTAGGATGCACATGTGAATGAGTGTGATCATGGTGTGCAAAGTGTGATATGTGTGCCGTGGGTGATGTGCATGAACATGTGGAGCTTGTTTCTTTTGAAACAAAGTTTCCAATCTATTATGATTGAATGCACAATTGCTCAAAGTTGAGCTCAAACAATCTATTCTATTTTTTAAAATTTAATCTCATTTTTATCAATGGTGGCATGAAAAGCATGGTGAGAATGAGAATCAACAATCTTGTTCCTTTTAGAAACATTTTCCTTTTCTTTTGAAACAATTTTTCTTTTTTAAAGAGTTATTTTCATTTAAAGCAATTTCTTTTTCTTTTTCCACCAAAATAATCTTATTTTTCAACGAAATATTTCCTTCACAAAGATCATTTATTTAGAAGTCAAGAAAATATTATCCTTTTTCAACATATCATTTTCTTTTGAATGCATTCCAATTTATTTTGAAAAGAATCTTTTTTTTTAATAAGGAATCAAATTTATTTTTCATTTTCTTATTATCCTTTTTAAGCAACTCATATTTTTCAAGAAGTTGTTGATAAAACGATTCAAGCTCATCATAGGACATGTCAATATATTCTTCTACCTCAGATTCAGAATTTACCTCAAGAGGGTTATCCCCTTGGACAATGTAGCATAAGTTGGAAGCATCACTTCTAACATCCGAGTCGCTCCTCGCATAGTATTGCTCTTGTTCGCCAAGGAGACTATAGTGTTTCATACTATAAAAGCGAGTCAAAGTTAGAAACCCTAGATAAATATCATCATTTATGGTTGACTTTAAAGCATGGATGACTTTTGCATTAGCCTCTAGATGTTTAAACAATATGAATCTTTAATAGTGGCAAAATAAACATGAATATCTAGGGCTTTGAGGTACAAAGACATCTTAACTTTTCAAGTTTGGACGTTAAGAATATCAAAAGTGGGAGGTGACATGAAATTCATGTGTGTGTATAAATATTGTGATTAACTATAAAGAGGATCTTTGACTCAAGGTGGTTTAGACCCAAATCAAGAGCACTACCAATTGAAATCACCTAGAGGGGGGGTGAATAGGTGACTAGCTAATCTAATGATGAATAAATGTGGAATTAAAACTATTTATGCAAACTAAAAATTCTTAAGCTAAACATACAAGGTATAACATAAGAGTGTAGTCGAATTCCCCGTGAAGGGCTCTAGACTATCTCCTCAAAATTGCTCTAGATAAGAGTTGAGGCGCTGCTATGATTCTTTTGATTGGATACAAGTGTGAGCAAACAATCCCAAGCATATAACAATTAAGCACACAATATATCAAGCATATAAGAGATATGAGCAATAAGCATAAGTAAGATATAAAGACAAGTGAGAGATAGAGAGAGCAATCGCAAACACGGGAGATTTGTTTCGAGGTTCGAGCACCCTTACTCTGCGTCCCGCCTTCAACACTATGAAGGATTTCCACTAGAATCGATCCCACCGGATCACTCGGTGCCGCAACACCTACAAGGAGTTCATACTAGAACTCTTGGACTCACTAGTCCCCTCACTTGTTCCCGCAAGAACAAACACACGCAAGCACGCAAGCTTGCCGAGGCCGCACTTCTACCCGAGCTCTCACAAGAACTCGAAACACCGCGAACCCACAAGTCCGCCTTCTCAAATATAAAGTAGAATACTTTGGTGATCGAAAAACTCTGATCACCTAAAATTCTCTCACAACAAAGATCCCTATAGGATTGATATAGTAATGGATAGCCCAAGTATGTGTAAGAAAAGTAAGGAATGATTGTGATGAAAAACTCAAGAAAAACTCTTTTGAAAACACTCTTGATAAACTCTCCTTTTGATATGGAATATAGGCTCTTAAACAAGTGGAGATAAACACTAAAAAATGTATGAAAAACTAGTTTAAAAATCCACTTCAAATCTTGTAGAAAACAGTCCAAGGGAAGCCCCTTTTATAGGCTTCAAAAATGGCCGTTGGAGGCCAACTCAGTAGTCTAGACTGCTGGCGGTCGACCGCCCCGTCGACCAGCCAACGATCAGATTTCTGACCGTTGCCTTGCAAATACCCAGCAGTCGACCGCCCGGTCGACCGGGCCATTTCCAGATAGCAAAGGCTCTCTGGCGGTCGACCTGCGGTTGACCGCCCTAGGTTTTGCACGGTTGTGCGTATCGGTCGACAGCCTGGTTGACCGACTTCTGGACGGTCGACCGGCAGAAGGCCAGTCCAACACATTATAGGGATTTAAAACATGTCATTTTACCTTCAATAAAATCCCATAAATTCTCTAAAAATCTACAAAAATAAGTTCAGTATTATACTTTGATATACAAATATGTTTGAGTAAAAATCAAAACATGTTACAAACATTTTGAACTATTTTTGTAATATGAAAATTTTGCCTTAAACAAAATTTTTGTATTTTTCCAAAATAATTTTTCCAAATTGAAAACCGATTTTTCCAAAACTCCTCCAAATATAAAAATAAGATATTTTAAACACTTTTGAAGCTTAGTGTGTATGGTTATGATCCACTACACATATATGATGAAATATCTATGTTTTTGACATTAAGCTCTAAATAAAGTTTTGATAAAACACATGTATACTTTGAAGCTTAAAAATCAAAACGGTATTTTTCTAAAACAAAAAACTCTTTGATGAAAACACATATAAATCTTGTGTGTGAGTATATATGAACTGAGCAATCCACCAATAATCTATCCTTTACATTTTATCTAAAAATAAAATCTTACTAAGAACAAATCTAGACACAAGTTTCTCTTGAAGGTCTTCTTCTTCTTTTGACTTGGTCAAAACTATGATCCAATGAGCTAGACTCCTTTTGAGTACTTGATGTGGTCTTGATGCACAAGCTCTTGAATCAACACGTGCTACCTTCAAAAATTGACATTAAATCCTTTGTTGAAGCTAAACGCCTACTAAGATCTTGAACACATATCTGAGACTAATTAAACACAAGATCATTAGTACTATAACTATATGAATTAATCATCATCAAAACTCGAGCAATGAGTCATTGGGCCAACAGTACCATGCAGGGATGTTTGTCTCATGGAAAGTAGACCAAAGAAAATGGATGGGGTCCGAGGTGTCAAGTTTTCGGCGTTTTTGGCCAAAATTAGGGGTTTGAAACGGGCTGGGTTGGCCCGATGGACGCGCATGAACCTGCCCGGGTGGCCTGGGCCACTCGGGCCGGGTCTCAGCTCAGGCCCGCCCCCAACCCCAGGCGTGCTCGGGTTTGAAAATCATGGTCCACGGCCTGGCCCGGCCCAGTCGGGTCGCCAACGGCTAGAATTCTAGCCGTTGGGCCCAATTTGGGGGTTGGGGGGAATGTAATTTTTTTTACAAACCCCCGCCAAAAGAAAAACGGGATTATAGGCCTATAATATAACCGTTGGGGGGGGGGGGTTTGTAATTTTTTTTACAAACCCCTTATAGGCCTATAATATTTCTGTTTTGGGGTGGGGGGGGGGGGGGTTTGTAATATATTTTAACCCCCCCCCCACCCCCCCAACAGGAATATTGGCCAGAATCTTTTTTTTGGAAAAAAATTACATTTTAACTACCCCTTCCTCTCTATAAATGCCCACTCTTTCTCACTTCATTTCATCACCAAAAAATTCTCTAAAAATATCTAAAAAATCTCTTAAATTCTCAAGTGATTAAGCTCTCTCAGTTCTTAAGCTCCCTCAAGTTTCTTAAGTGCTCAAGCTCCCTCCACCTCTCCTCAAGTGCTCAAGCTCCTTAACACCTCCTTAAGTGCTCAAGTGCTCAAGCTCTCTCACATTTCGGTATTTATATTATTGTCAATTTTTTAGATTTTTTTGAATTTTAATTCAATTTTTTAAAGGTTTTTAAAAACTCGGGCCGACCCGCCCAGCCCGGTCGGGCCCGGCCGGCCGGGTCTCCGAGTCGTGCCCGAGTCCCCATAGGAGGGTCGGGCCCAGGCCGGTCCGGGCTGGGCCACCGAATTTGGGAGCGAGCCGGGCTTGGCCCGGTCCAGTTCCGACCCGCTAGGCCCGGGACGGGGCCGTCCAGTCCCATTTGTATCCCTACCTAAAATCTGGGAAAACGCTTTTCGCACTATTTATGTATTATTCAGCAATTTGTTGAGTTAGAGGTGAAGCCCATCCCATCAGTTTTTGAGGCAAACAAATAACCCGAGGGAAGAAAACCACGATAAGTTCTATATTGTCCGAGAACAAAAATGTAATTTTTCATCATTTTAAGGCAAACAAACATATTGTAAGATGAGCATGCTGCTTATAGGCCCACAGAATCAATAGTAGAGTCTGATGGGTGGGAAGTCGCAATCTCTAGGCCCTAGGGCAGAGCTTCAGAAAGAAAAAAAAAATGTAGCATCATGTACTCAAGTTTGTACTCAAGTTTTGAATTTGAGAATTTCTTTAAGATTTTGTGACTGGTGAAATCTCACTTTCTTTGACTCTGAGATTTTGCTTGTTTTATTAGATGTTTGAGCTTAATACAGGCAGTGGGAAATAGCATTGGGCAATTTTTTGTCTCTCTTAATTTCTTATGTAATGAGTGAAGTGGATAATTTCATCTTCTTTCTTATAAAGGAGAAAATTTCTCAACATGCAAACTTTCTATCACAAACAAATACGAATATTATTGTGTTTGTTTGCAGTGAGTAAGTTGTCTTAGTTTTAGATTCCACTTGCAGCAGGTTACAGTCTATTCATCAGTGCTCATAAATCACCTAATTATGGTAGATTGTTATGCCCTCTCATCTATTAATTATAAAGAACTATTATCATTTTGTTCACTCAGTCAGCATAACAACTTGAGTCAGGTTATGCCCCCCACCGGGCACCTGGTGGTTGGCTCCTCATCGGGTACCGGTTCAAAACTCTGAGAAGGACATTTCTCCTCAGGGGGCAAAGCCTCGGACTTAACTCATCACATGCGGAGGGGGTCTACATATGCTGCAGAGGGATTAGCCTGAGAGATGAAGCCCCTAAGGATACCCTGTGTTACCAAAAAAAAAAAAAAAACTTGAGTCAGGCTATGGCCTAGTAGTTCAAACCAGACCATTTTTTTTTTTTGCCCAATTCAAGATTAATAACAAATCTAGTATTGGATCAACAATCGGACTCAGTGTGTTCAAATCTTGGGACCAGATTGGACATAATAGATTATTGAGCTGAACAAGATAAAAACTCAATTGCCATTCTGTTAGGGTCTGCTTGGTTGTCGTAATTCGTAAGTCATAATTAGTAAAGTTTTTACAGTTCCAAATGAGTTATATGCATGTAAGGTTTACGGTGTTTGGTTGGTATATAAAGTTGTAAGTGGGAAAGTATATTGTGTTTTACAGTGTTGGTTGTTGTAATGTGTAAGTCGTAAGTGGAAAAGTTGACCACAAAATTAACTATTTAGTGATTTAAAATTTTTTAATATTACAAATAAATATTAAAAATGTCAAATATTAAAAAAATTAATATTAATATAAAAAATAATACAAATTTACATGACCACAAAATTAACTGTAAGTGGGCTGTAAGTGAGTGGTAATTGAGTTGCAAGTGAGTGATAGTTGAATTGCGTAAGTCTTTTATAAATTACGATCTAAACAAACATTATATTTATAATTAGAATTAAATCATTACGAATTACGATCTTTTACGACTTTCATGTTCAAACAAACAAACAGCCCTCTAATTGATTATTTTAATAGCAGTGGAAAAGGACACTCAAAGCCAAGACAGTGAAAATTAATTATACTATTTCAATCATTAAAAAGAATATGTTTGCCTTGGCGCTGGACACAGTCCGGTACCTTCATCTGTCTCGATGCAGCAGAGTTCCAACTTTTGATGAATTGTTGATGCTTTCTGGTCATTTTGAAACTGTCATCATCACATTTTGAAACAGTTACTTTAGTAATTCCTCTCTCTGTATGATTCCTCTTTCATGGCATTTGAAATGTCAGTATCAGTCACATGTTGGCAACTTATGACCCACAAACTAAGTAATAAAAGTGCTTATAATTCCATTCTGTTTTCCCAACTTTAATAGAATGATCTTTATTCATTGTAAGCCTGTTGATTGATGTAATTACGTAAAAAATGAGGATAAAAAATATAAAAGTGCAGTAAAAAATTAAAATTTATGTAATTTTTATTTTTTAACGTTTGTTTTTATATGAAAATGTAAGTGAAAAATTATATTGTTTGTTTCTGGTATTTAATTAGTAGCTTGAAAATAGAAGTGGAAAAGTTGATCACAAAGTTGTTTATAAATAATATTAAATTAAAAATTAATTCTGAATGGACGTTTAGGGCTGTATTTGAGTGCACGTGAGATTTACATGACATCAAAAATAATTGTTTTAAGATACAACTTATTACAAATGAAAATAATATGACAAAAAAATTAACTGTAACATTTTGAAAATATGATAAAATGATAGTGTATCATGACTTCTTCATTTCTCATCCAACAGGGCAACTGATTTGTAAATTGGGTTTGAGAATTCTGAGTTTCTTTGGTGCTTGGAAAAGGCTTTTTCTTTTCCCTGCTTGAGTTTGATCGTGGCTATTTAAATTACTCTCTCTATAATATTCTTGCGTGAAATTAAATTGTTTATCAGTGTGGTCATCATTTATAATTTGTAAATTAAAAAATATTCACAAATCTTTGAGATTGGTTTATAGATCTTTATAGGTTGAAGGTGACTTCTGTCTGTTTCTCAAAAAATTAAAAAATGAAAAGAAAGGTTATATAAATCTTTGCCAAGTTCAAATATTTTATAACCTGAAGTTTTCTGCAACAATAAAAATCAAATGTAAAATTCAAAATTTACAAAAGTCTCTTAAAATTCCCAATCTCATATCTATCAAAATCTATATCTAAAGGTCTCATTCTCCCCTTCAAGATTCTCTTGACTTACTTAATGATTCTTCCTTAAAATAAAGGACTTGAAGTTGCCACAATAAAGGTAAATTCAATGTGAGGCAACTAGGATATTTTTTAGGTCGTAGTTTATTTTGGTTATATAATGTCAAACCTTTTTCAGTGCTTATATTTTGTGTCCGGACTCTTGTTCAAATGAGATGCACTTTGTCTTATGACACTTTGTAGACTCGTGTCTTCTGAGCGTGTTGGGTTCATGGAAAGGAAAGAAAAATGAAAAGTAAGAAAACTCATTTTTCACTTTTCTTATTTGGTTTGAATCGGAAATGAAAATGTAAAATTTTAGAGCTAATGTTTAATTTAGAATTAACATTTAATGTTATTTATGATGTGATCAACTTTCTCACTTTCATTTTCGCATTATTAATCAAAAACTGAAAAAACACAATATATTTTTCCACTTACACTTTCACATTATAACTAAATATCGAAAATGAGAATTGCACAAATTCTAATTTTTCATTATACTTTCACATTTCTTATCCTCATTTCTCACTTACACATTTCCTCCCACTTCCATCAAATCAAACAAGTCCTAAGTGATATTGATTGGTTGTCTCCGTAGTTAGTTAAGTGCCTCAATGCTATACGGTGGGTAAACAAAGTTTGCCGGGGCATACCCTTGCAACATTTGCTTTTTGGATGCACGCTACTTCAATGATTTTACTGCACCAACAACGCAAGTACCTTAAAGATAAATGTGGAATCTCCCGAGACAAGATTTTTTTTGTTTATTTTTTTAAATATAAACTGTAGCCTGATTTGAATCTCAGACCTCCTCTTATTTCAGTGAAGATTTAGCACTGTGCTATAGTAGCACTTGCCTTACAAGTTCATATGTATGACATAATCTAAAACGTATTTACTTGGTAACCGCGACGATGGCTTCTGTTGTACATGTGAGTTTACCTATGAATAAGAATGAAAATAACAGGAAAAAAAACAATCATTTCCCATCCTCAAAAATCCGTACCATGGAAGGTTTATTTCTAATTTTGCATGAACTTTATTATTTCTGTTTTACTTTTTTGTGTAAATGTTGAGATCTAATAGTCTTTATTTGTGAGTGGGCTTGTTACCCTAGTTCTTAATTCAAACATAAAACCTCTCTTGCTTTGCAGTCTTCACGTGAGTCAATTATCCCAGTCGAATGTCGAGATTATTCTCAATCAGTTGTCCAGTCATTTTTAGTCTCCGAGGAAAAAGGGCAAATGGCGGCGTCATAAAGTACAAATTAATATACTGTAGCCCTTTCTTCTCTCTAATTTTTCCTCTTCTTCAATCTCTCAAAAATCCCCAATATTTCTCTCTGAATTTTTAAAATTCTCTCAAATCTCTCAAACTTCAAGTATGGCAGATTCAAATGCTTCTTCTTCGTTTGCTTTGAAAATGAACGACACCCCCCGATCTCAACGCCTAAGGACTCTAGTTGAGAAGAGAAAATCATTATGACCATATCAGAGAAAGCAGTGTCTTCCGCCAGAGAGATGAGGCCAGTTCTTCTTCAGAAAGAACTGAGTACATCTTACTATCTACCTACTTTAATATTGTGTCCACCTCTATAAGAAAAAAAGTGACACCAATAGTTTGTTATACCTTTTATGTCCACCTCTTTAACAATTATGTCCACGTTATCCTTTTTTGTCCACCTAGTTAACAATTGATCCCCCAAGTCCACTTCTGTCTAATATTTTTGATTTAGGCCTTTTTCAATAATGTCTACTTTATGAATACTTCTGTCCATCTTATTTGATTATCTGTCTACCTTATCTTATATTCTATCCACCTTATTTTTAATTTATTTAACTTCCAAAGATATGCTCCTAAAAAGAAGAAGAAGAAGGATACAGGATACTTCTCCACTATCTCCTGGATTCACCTTATTCTCATTTTATGGAGAGTCTGTTACCTCGCATAAGGGATGCCCACCGGACAACCTTCGATGATTGTCCATTTATCCACTTCCTAGAGCTGGGCCACTACCAGCGGACAGAGCGACCCTTCAGAAGGTCGTGACAGACTGGGATGAAATTACGCAAAGGTTCCACTTACATGGCAGCCTTCGTTATTTCATGCCTTCATGGATTCACGGTCACATTTTTTCCCGTCGTAGGTCGCTCTGTGAACATGAACATGGAGAAAACTTATTATGGAACATGTATTTCGAAGATAGGCCTTGAGAGAAGAAGGAGGATCAGACTGAGACAAGAGAGAAGAAGGAGGTCGTGCGCGGTGGAAAAGTTAAGGCTTGTAATAGACAGGGTATTTATCCACCTTTATTATATTTTGTCCACATTTTTTATTTTGTCCACTTTTAACAAACTATATCCATTATATTATTTTTTTTGTCCCCCTTTAATAATATTTGCTCACCTATTGGCAATTTTTAAAGATATTATGTGGAGTTGTTGATAAGTCTCGTGGAGACTGACAGAATTGGAGATATTGAGGATTTTGTTCTGCTGCAAATCCTCTGCCAATTAAGCATGATTGACTTTTAACACAAAACATACTATCTCTAAGTATCTATTTAAATACTGTCGCACCCTGAAAACTTTCATGGCGTGTGTTGTGGCAATCTATGAGGAGATAAACAGAGATGTTCAGTATGCCAGGAGAGCCATAGAGAAAGGGGCTGCAAATGTCTACATGTCTGGTTGTTCCCCCTTGGTTAACGTAAGACTAACTTTTGTTAACATTTCTCTAATTTGTCCACATTTTCAGTTATGTGTCCACTTTTTCTTTATTTTGATCCATATTTTACCTAGTTTTATCCACATCATAATTTTGTCCACATTCTGTATTCTTGTCCACTTGGTTGCAGCTATTGTTCTTCTTGATCACCAACCTCCGGAAATCATACAAATATATTGAAGCGGTTCCATCCATGTGTAGTTGGGTGGAGATAGGGCAGACAGTTGCTCCATTCATCATAAAATATTGCAGCAGAAGGCACAAGATATTGTCATCCGCGTCCTTGATGAGGATCTAGTGACTAATGAAAAATTAAGAACTGAGTTAGAAAAGAAAGATGATAAGGAAGAAGAGACAGAAGAGAACAGGAAGGTGAGAAGGAAAGAGAAGGAGAAGAATGGAGAGAATAGAAAAGAGTGAAAAAAGAAGAAAGCAAAGAAGAAAGGAGCACAAAGAAGAAGAGCAGAAAAAGAGAAGAGAGCAGAAAGGACACGAGAGCAGGCAAGAAGGCTACCCTCCCAGCCAGTCCGACCCCATAAATTTGAAGTGGGAGACTTCATTAATTGGGTAAGCTTTTACACGATATTTGTCCACTATGTTCTTCATTTTGTCTACAATCAGTATAGTTTGTCCACATTTTATTAATTTTGAGTACTTGTAACTGTTTTCATCTATCTAACACTGTTTTGCCTACAGGTACTCAGATTCTCGCCAATCAGATACGATCCTCGTAGATCTTGACCGAAATTGTCTTCTAATGAAGAAGAAGACAATAATACAACAACTTTCCTTCTGAAAGAAGGAGGCAGTGAAGACCTGAGAATATTGAAGGTAGAATCTCGTGAGCAGCGAGTGAATGCTCGATATGAAGAAGAGATCACCCGCCTTCAGAATGCATTGGCATCTGCTTGGCTCCACAAGCAGGCTATATCCAAACCCATCCTTTGATGAAATAAGGCGACTCCTGCCGCGAGGAAGCAGAGGAACCTGCTGGTACAGTGGAAAAGGAGGAGAAGAACACCGACAAGAAGATGTTCTTTTGGGAAATAAACAACCGCCACCAGAAGAAGAGGAAACCGGAGAAGATATGGTGGAAGAGGAACCTCCTACTGCTAAGGTAGAAGAGGAGGAATAAGAATACCCGCAAGAAAGTGTTCCCTTTAAAAATGAATAATTACCACCAAAAGAAAGAGGAGGCTCTGCTGATAAGACTAGCATTGTGAAGACTGTGAAGTCGTGATTTCCACCAGCCTTCCATATTAGTTACATCCCGTCATGGGATGTTCCTCCAACTAAGGCACTTATTGTCCATATTCTCACTTTCTACCTACATATTTGGAAGTTGTCCGACATCTTATTAAAAATGACCACATTTCACATTTATGTCTACATATTGGGAACTTTGTTCAACTTTTGTTCACTTGACAGAGCAAACAGATGAAAACGAAGCGGCAGAGGAAAGTGAAAATGTAATGGAAGCTCATACCCCTCTTGCAACACAAGCCCCTGCCCTCTGACCAAATCAGAACCACGTATCGTGAATGTTCGTCGGATCCGGGAACAAATGAGCTTGTTACCAGCAGCACTGAGGAGTACTGAAAATCGAAGAACTGAATGCTAGACTCACTTTGATGATATACAATGAGGAAGGTACAAAGATTGAGTTTGTCCCCAATGTCACTTAGTGGGGTCCATCCATTTTGCTGAATCATGAGGAACATGTTACTTTAGAGAAGTTTCTCTGACTGCCAGTCCTGAGGTTATCTTTGATCGAGGGAAAATCAGCACAAAAAGTGTATGTTTTGAAATCAAGATTTAAAGTGGTGTGCTTTAGCTTCCTTGATACTTCGTTATAGCATAGAGGCTAAAACGAGTCGAATCCATAAGGACGAGAGGCGATAGAAGCTTTACCGGTTGATTCACGTGCATGTTAAAAGTTCTTCAAAGGTTTAAAGAATCAAAAGAAAAGAAAGCAAAGAATGAAAAGAGAGGTACGGTTGAAATAGAAGAAGTGGGAAACATTGAAAAGAATATATTGTGATTTTTGTTGTATTTTTAAAACAAAGTGAAAAAAAGAAAACTCATGGCACTAACTACTAATGACTCCACCAACACGCTAACCTCTTAGTGATGTTGCCTCACATGTATCACTGGCATCACTAGTCCTTGGTTATGAGCGATTCAAAGTATGACCCATATGTAACTCATCACAACCCAACTCAACAAACAAGTGCAAGCTACACTTAAACCATCAATACTATAGAAAAGTAGCATGGAGTAAAGTAATGTTAGCTTGTTAGTGGTTAGGAAGTTAGAGTGTTAGATCCATCATCATGAGCCATCAATGACTCTTGTAAGAGCAAGGCCAAAACGAGGCTATTAGATTCATGTGGATTATCATAAAAGAAGTTAGCAAGTTGGTGGTTAGTAGTTAGTTGCCATGAGAGAAGAG